>JAVJIF010016184.1:0-82310 GCA_038442645.1 Agave tequilana | reverse complement strand
ATAAATTTCATCCTTCATTCTCATCCTTCTACAAGAATTCTCCTTGGCACATGATTTCTAAGAGGGTCTTGGTTGAGTAGTCTAAACCGTCATAAAGAATTTGGTAACCATTTCTCTATTCCATGGTGAGGACACTGGACAATGAGGTCTTTAAAGCGTTCAAAGTACCTCCAAAACGGTTCACTAGGTTCTTTCTTGAACTGCATGATGTACTTCCTAACGAGAGCGGTCTTATGAATTGGAGAGAATTTCTTCAAGAAGACCTTGATGAAATCATCCCAGGATGTGATGGAGCCAGCCGCTAAACTGTAAAGCCATTTCTTGGCTAAGTCCTTAAGAGCAAATGGGACAATCTCAACCTAATAGCATAATCTATAAGGTGTGAGATTTTTACCATTAAGCATACTTTCTCAAATTCTCTTATGAAGAAATAAGCATCATTGGACTAAGCCATGGACTTAGGGAGTGTGTTGATGAACTGTGACTTAAGCTCAAAGTTGTATTCACCAACCGATGAAAGTTGGATGCAGGATCGAAGTGAGGTTCTAATTGGATAGAACCTATCCTGTAAAGATGTCGGTTGAGCCATAGCCAAATCTGGGCTTGGTTTTGAACTTGGGTGGCGATGTATTTCTAGTTAACCTCGATGAATTAAGGTCTCTTGACCACACTTGCATACACAAACACAATCACAAACAAGTTCACCAATAGTCAACAAGAAGAAATAACCAAGCCTAGTCTCTAGTAACATTGACCTAGACAACTCCTAGCTGGTTGATTGTCCACGGGAGGTATAATGCAGACTTTGACCACAAGCTAATCAGCCAGGTCAGGGTAAGATTGGTGGAAGGTATCCGCGCAAAAGCGACGGGCTTAATTAAGCCAAACACCAGCCTTCGGGATTTCGCCACTCAATCCCTGTCCTTAGACACTGATTAGGCAGGAGTGAAATTCTAACATCTTCCCCCTTAGGATAATCTCTTAATGAGTTCGAGATGTCCCTAAGGGCAACGTCTATCAGATTTTAAATTAGGCTTAGGTTGTGCGTGCTTGGAGATGGTTTGTGGACTAAGGAAGAGTAATGACTTCCCCACCTTATCTTGATTTAGGTTTTGCCCTTAAAAATGATTGTGCAGAGTGTGCAAAATATAGAAAAGTAACATTCAGAAGCAAATATAACCCAAGAATGTTTCCTAAACTATATGCTATGCATACGTACCTTATCTCCAGCTATTTTCAACAGTAATTGTAAAAGAAACGTAATTGTAAATGTCTAAAATGCAAGTCTAAATATTTTTTTAAGCAATTAGCAATCAATCAGAAAAACAAAGAGTGTGAATATCAGATATAGCAAAAATAAACAAAAACTATATTTTTACAAAGCAATATGTCCTGCAAAAAAGAGTTTTTTAGTAGTCCAAAAAAATTTCAAACTTTTGCGCTGCAATTTCTTGAAATTATGTTTCCTACTTTCGAGAGTAAAGGGGCACAGAATAGCAAGTCTTCTCCTACAAAGCTTGAATGCTAAATTTGATTCCTTAACGCCCCTAAAATAAGACACCAAACTTGTTAGAAAACAATTACACCGTTCTCTCCCCGGCAACGACGCCAAAATTTGATTGCAAATGAAAGCAATGAGAATACTATCTAGCTTTGGGCTAACGGGTCGTGTCCACGAAGAGGAATGCGATAGAAGCTTTTTAATGAATTCTTAAATAACAAAGAATGGTGTTGGTGTTTTTCTTTTTTTTATATTGAAAAGGAGATGGAGAGAAGAGAAGTGATTTAAAGAAAAATTCAAAACTTGGAAAAGGCTTTAGAGAAGATGATCTTTTAGAAAATGATTTGAGAGTGATTTGGCTGTGACTTGAATTATGAAAGGATCTTGGCTCACTATTCTTCTACTCAACAACTTACTTATCTCAAGAACATTTTGGTGCATCACTTTTATCATAAGAAAAAACCTTTAGTTTCTTTTAATGTTTAAGTAAAACAAATACGATGGTTTTGGTTTAAATGTTAAGTTCTTTCTTAACACAACATTAAAAATAGAATATTAAACATCAAGTGCGAAGAAGCAAGTATGGAATAAAAATGATTTGAAAATATTTGTGCTTTGAATGTCCAAGTTTAAAAAAAAGAAACATCCTCATGTGCTTTCAAGAACAAAGTTCAACTTAGGCATTATTATGATTCAAGAAAATTGCTTTCATAAAAATCGATCAAGAGAAAGGAGGTAGAAGAGATTGATTAGTGAGCCCAGAAGATGATAAAAACAAACAAATAAGAGAATAAAATAAAACATAGACATACCGATTTGAGTCGAGTTGAATAAGCAAGTTGAATCTCCTTTGGTTGTCACTTCAAGGATGAATTACACACTCGTTCCACTCTTCTCTCTTTGCTGGTCTAAACTGAAAAGTAAAGATGAGATACAGCTTCTCAGAACTATCTAACAATACTCCTAAAATCCTAAAAATGAACAAGAACTCTAATCCTAGTCTTTGCTCCCTTTTTCAGTGCAGAACCTGCCTTTTATAGGCAAAAACCAAACGAGGGAGGGTGAACGAAGATAGGGGGAGCAAACATTCCCCCAACAGATGCAACTAAGCTGTGAAAATGCAGCTTTGGCCAGTTTTCGCAGCCATGGCGTGGCCAGATGGCCACACCTGGTTGGTGGCACTCCCTCTTTTGGTGATTCACATTTATCTCCTACTAGTTTTCCTGTTTCAGCTCCAGGATATGACGAAACGACCTTTGATTTTTGGCTTTAACCACTTGATTTGGGAAGATTCATTTTAACTGGTTTTCAGTCTCTCTGATTGGCTATAATCTGCCCTGATTTTCTAAATTCAAATTAATTCTGAGTTAAATCAGAATTTGATGGGCTTTTGGGCTCGTTTCTCTTCCCTTTCCTTTAGCAATGGGCCTGCATTTTATAAATACAAATAAGACTTATTAATATGATTTATTAGATAATAAACATGTTAATGTGACAATATATATGCAATATATGTGACCGATCAGTCTAAAAGGCAACTACAAGAGGTTCACATATAAAGAAAGAAGTCATACTACATGGAAGAAATGCATGAACATAAGGATGGAATAATAAGCAAGTATAAACATACACGGTACAGTAGTTGTTTGGACACATATATTGCATAATTATTATTGCATTCCTACATTCATCTGTAATAATTCTTACAAACTTATATGTCCTAATATCCTAATCCATATAGAGTATGACAAAGAGAAGATAAGTATGAATCATATACAAATAAATCCAAAAGTTCAAATCAAACGGGGATCGACTCAAATTCAGAGGATCTAGAGGCTACCTTATCTAAAGATTGGATTTACCAGATAAGATAATACTATAAAATTTTAAGAAAAAGAATTTTTGAAGACCCTATCGGTTTCGCTGAGGATAAATGGATAGAGAGAAGATCAACGGATGAGATGAAGCAATTTAGATTCGGATTCAGACTGGATACATTTTAACATTTTAATCATAACTTTCGCCGTTGAAACTTAAATCTGATGATTCAATATGATCTAGAAAGAAGACTTAAAGGGCTAAAATTCTTATGTTGATCACTATTTTTATTTCTATCGTTTGATAAGTCATATTCAATAATAAACTCACCAACAAGCTGCAGATCAGAATTGAATTTTCACAAAAAAAATTCTAAATAAATCAAGTCAAGTTTAGAGATAATGGGAGGATTCAAATTCAGAAATAGCCATCTTCTTCTATCTCCCTACACTCTCTCTTTCCTTATTTTTCTATAAATACTTGTATTTATTGAGAGAGACGCACACCAGAGAGCTCAAAATTCAGAAGAAAAAAAAAGGAGAGTTTGAGTATTGTAATGTGAGATTGTGAAGATCAAGAGTTTTGTAATTGATAATTATTGAATAAATTTAGAGTTCTTTTACAGGATCTAGTAGTGTTCATTTTCTCTTCATTTTTTAATGTTATTCTAATTGCATGTTTGATTTCATGAATTCACTAATCTTATGCATGTTCTTCTCTCTTTTTCTTTTATTAGTTCTTTTGTTTTCAGCAGCATTTAGAGGACGGAGACATTAAGGCGATGACAAGGAACAAAGTCACCAATTTTCATCTTTCTTTTCTCTTCATCTCAAACTCTTAAGTTATTTCTTCATCACCTTCTTTAATTGATCTTCGTATAAGGTTAGTACTCTTTTAGTTTTATTTTCTTATAGTTTCTTTGCTTTTCTTATTTTTTTTATTCTTAGAAATCTTTAGTTTTTAAAACCATCATCACACCTTTCTTTAAAGAATTTTTCAACTAAAGTAAGATAAAAATTAGATTCTTTAAACTAGATTTTCAGAAATAAGTCTCTGTGGATTCAACCTTATACTTGCCGCTACACACTTTTGATAAAAAGATTTTAGCATGTTTAGGCTTTCTAAAATTTTTACCTGGTTCAACA
This sequence comes from Agave tequilana, assembly GCA_038442645.1. Taxonomy (NCBI): domain Eukaryota; kingdom Viridiplantae; phylum Streptophyta; class Magnoliopsida; order Asparagales; family Asparagaceae; genus Agave; species Agave tequilana. The sequence continues at coordinate 77,846 of JAVJIF010016184.1, read as the reverse complement.
ATGATGGAGTTTTTCATGACTTTTGAATCGTGAACAGTTTTTGGCGCCGTTGCCGGGCACTTGTGAAATTTTTGGTTTTTTAGAAAATCAAAGTTTAATTTTTCTTTTAATTTTTCTTAAAAATATTTTAAAATTAGAAATTAAAAAATTATTATTTTTTCAGAAATAAAATTCAAAAAATTTAAACTTCAAAAAAAATCTTTTCTTTTTTATTCTTTTTTTCCATCCTTAAGGTTGAATTTCAAAATTGCCTTTTGCAGGGATATTGCATGAACAACTGAAGAATTGCACAAAAAGATGAAGCTTACTTGCTTATGACATAATTTCTTTGCTAAAATAAATAAAAAAGTTGCTTGCTTCAGAGTCGCCAGAAAGGTTAGTACTTTCTAACTCTACTCACGAATCTCTTGTCAGTAGGGTTTGGAGGTGCTTTTTGATTGAATTTTGTACTGCATTAGTGCATACTTGCATAAAAAGATCTTAAAAGTTGTCCCCTCTCACATAAGATCGGGATTTCATCACTCGTTCCTTGGTTGAAAATCACAATGCATATATGTTTTTCCAAGCTTGAACTAAATTTAAAATCAATTAGAAACTTGACCACCAGGAATTCGAGCTCACTAAGTAGATTCATTTTGGGAATACTCCGGTGATTACTTTCAGTCTCGCGAGAGAGGTCTTTCTTATCTAGAAAGGGTAACTTAGCCACTGCGGCGGTGCCTGGCCTAGAAGAAGGACCAAGGGATTTTCTTGTTCGAGAAAGGGCAGCTGAAATTAGTAAGAACCCAGCCTAAGGGAGAACTAAATTGCTTAATTGACGGCTTTAACTGGTTAGCCCACAATTTGTCTAACCCAGTTAGGAGCTGTCTACTTAGGGAGAATTCTATTCCTTTAAGATCAGTGCTTGAAAAACTAATTACTATTAAATTAAATTTAAGATAAAGAAAACACTTGATTGTGATTGATTGGTTGAGTCATTTGTATGTGCAATAAAAAAAAGAAATAATAAGTAAAAAAATTAATTTTCATCCATCCATCTACCCTTCTATCATTTTGAAATTCTTTCCTCCTACAGCCTATCCAAATCAAGATGTTTACAACTAGTTTCATGATAGGCCATTTCCTCTTACACTAAAATAGTTGAAAATGCATGTAATCATTATTTGTCTATATGTAGATGACATGCTGAGATACTTGAGACTAATATTGAAGTTATTATGTTCACTAAAAGAATATTATCCAAGAATTTTGACATTAAGGATCTAGGAGTTGCTGATGTAATATTAGGAATTAAAATCACTAGAACACCAGATGAAATCAGTCTATCTTAATCTCACTAAGTGGATAAGATGATAGAAAGATTCAAGATCATGGGATAAAAGAAAATACAAATCTCTTTCTCCCACACATCCACCTTCGCAAGAATACAGGAAGTGGAGTACGACAGTTGAAGTATTCTTAAATTATCAGAAGTCTAATGTATTTAATGAATTACACTAGACCTGATATTGCTTATGTTGTAAGAAAATTAAGCAAATACAATAGTAACCCTAGTGATGATCATAAGACTGCTTTACCATGAGTAGTAGGTTACGTATCACATACCAAGGAATAAGCCTTGAGATATGGACAGTATTCACCTATGCATGAAGGATACAGCGATGCTAATTAGATTGCAGATTCTGAGGAATCAAAATCAACTAGAGGATACATATTTACTCTTGGAGGACTAGCGGTATCTTGAAAATCTTTCAAAAAAACATGTATTACCCGTTCCACAATGGAATCAGAATTCATAGCCTTAGACAAGGCTGGATAAGAAGCAGAATGGCTTCGACAATTTTTAGAAAATATACCATTATAACAAAAGCCAGTCCCGCCATATGCATCACTACGATAATCAAGTAGCGATATCTAGGGCATAAAATTTTATATATAACGGTAAGTCTAGACATATTCGTTATAGACATTATACCATTAAGCAGTTGCTCTCAAATAGAATTATCTTTATTGACTTTGTATCGTCAATAGATAATTTAGCAGATCCGTTTACTAAACGTTTAAGTGGAGAGCGTATAAACTGCGCATCGAAGGGAATGGGTCTAAAAGCCTAACCTTACCGAGTCAGCTTAATGGAAACCTCACTTAGCGACGGGAGATTCCACGGACTAAGTTCAAGAGGAAAAACTACTTATGATTGACTCTGCAAGTAAGCACTTAGAAGCCTGACTCCAACCTATTCCTGTGGTGCACCCAAGTGTTTTTCTACAAGTGGATTAACGATAAGCTTAACACTTTTAATGATGTTTATATCTTGTTATTAAAACAAGTGGGATAGAGTAGACTACTCTTAATAGAACGATCACCTATATGAGTATAGAGCTGGGTCGACTCTTTTAGAATCTCTATAGAGGTTGTTATTCTCTAAAGATACTCTCTGAAACTAAGAATATCCAGGGCTAAAATGGACACAGCCGAGAACCAAAATTGATTTTAGAAAGACTGTGTGAAGCTTGTTGACTTGGCTTACAGTAACGGTTGACAGTTCAAGACTTAGTTCACTGATTAGTCAGTAAGTCCGATAAAACTTTCGCTATGGAAGGTTCAAAACCTAGTTCACCTATCCGGATGCAGTTTCTTTTCTAAAGTACCTTTCACTGTAGAGTCAGTCTTTGTGTGCCAATTCCTTGAATCTCCATTCATTGTCGGAGATTGTTGGGAAAATGAAGAATTAAAACATGAATCTTTGAGCTGAATTAAGGCCAGATCCGTTGATAGAATTAACCTGAAAATGGTTGGAGTGTGTTCTCCTTCCACTGGGGATGAATATGGTATATTTACATATTTAATTCCTTTTAGAATAAATGAGACATTCAAGTCTAAAATTTACCTAATTCAAAAGCTAAAGGGGACTAAAAGTTGTTAAAAGCATTTAGTCCCACCTTGGATATGGGATGAAAAATTGAAGTGTATAAATAGAGGAAAATGGGAACAAAGGGCGTGCCCTTTGGGTACTTGGAGTTTTCGTGTGCGATTGGGGAAAACCATACCGACACACGTGCGCATGGCAGCGCTGGCGACGGGCTCGGGTCTGGGCCTAGGCCCGGGCCTGGGCCTGGGCTCGGGTGCAACCCAGCCCGGTTCTTTTTGAACCGGGCCACACGGGTTTGGAGCTACCAGCGAGTCTTGACCCAACCAGCTCTGCTACCCTCGCGCTGTGCTGCAACGTTAGAAGGAACCGCTGCAGCGATTCCTGTCTGGAACAGTTGCAACGGTTCAGCTAGGAATCGTTGCAACTGTCTCTGGACGGTTTGCCCTCCAATAAGTTCCCGGAGCGCTATAAATAGCGCTCCTCTCCGTGGATTAATACATAGCGGAAAACAATTCCTCTTCTATTCCACTTTTAGAATTCAATGCAAAAAAGAGTTTCAGTCTGAAAGATTAGATTTCTGTGGAAAAATCTGAAGCAAAGATTCGTTCTGAAAGAAGGCATAGAAAATTTAAAAGATTCTTAGATAGAATTGTTGTATGAATCTCTGTCTTCTTATGACATTAATTCTTCTCTTTTCTTTCTCTACAGTAGATAATCTTCCAAATTAAAGCAAATATTCTCCCTGAAATTTGTCTTCGTCCTACTGCCTTGAAATCCTGTGAAGGTACTGATTAACTACTATTCGATCGTACGGTGATTTGGTAGTGCTATCCAGATACCGTGAATGAGTGTTGTATCTTGAGAGACCTGCGTCCAGTAACCCATTAGCACTAAAGCAGGGGACGTAATTGTCTTAAGGAGATTCTCTATATGCGTACCTCACTCCAATTGTTGTATAATTGAACTAACATTCTTTATAAAAGGGTTATACTGAAATATTTATACTCATAAATATTATTGTATATTGAGACTGACTATTACTAGTCTAATTAGTGTTTAACCAAGAAAAGTAATTAAAAGATGGTTCTGTAATTAAGAAACGTTCTACTGAACGAAATATCTCCCACATGATATTCACCGACCTGACCAATTAGATCGGTGACATTGATTAGTTGTCAGATCTATTCCTACACCTAACAGGTCATTCCTCTCCTGATGACCAGCGGAATTCAGCTCATGACCATCATCCTCCGGCAGCAAGCAACCACAGAAAATCCCTGATCACAACCAATAAATATCAAGAAATTAATTAATCAGTCCCAAGAACTACAAACATACAATTAACTAAGACACGAAGAGATTAATTAATTAATTAATCTTCACATTAAAAAGAACGTACCGAAGATGCCAATGCGATTGACCCACCAAGGGATCGGATTGCCCCCGGTCAGTTGTCGGCAGAGACGATCGGAGAAATGGTGGCAGTTGTTGGTGAAGAGTTCGTAGGAGTCCGCAGTGTACTCAGAACTGTTCCTCAGTTGCCGAATTGTCTCACGAACCTGAGTCTGGTCCAATTGGGTGCGGCCGATGAGAGTCGAGTGGCGCAGGCCGATGAGGGTGGAATGCGTCCTTGCATTCATCAAACATGTCTCCATGACGCCGCCGTGCTCCCCAAACATGTATTCGTGCCCCAGGACTGCATGCAATCATGTTCATCAAGACGTACATGATCTTAACTAGCACAAATTACAACCCTAATTATTAATCTATATTTTTCTTGATTATATATGTGCATGTATTAACTAACTAAGTAATAATTAATGATTAATGAGATCATGAGATCAAGAACAAGAACAGTAATAATAGTTGTAGTTAATTTACGAACCCTGGACGCAGGAGAGGGTGGAGCCCAAACCAAGCCAGCGGAGGAAGGGGTTGTTGACCCCGGTGTTGACGTCATAAACGTTGAGGTAGACGAGAGAGGGGTCTTCTTCGCTGCTGCGATGATAAGAAAGAAAGAAAACGAATTAAGAAGACTTAAGAAGATGATTAAAGAAAGATGTGGGGTCAGTGTTTCTTGAAATTAAAGCTAGAAATCGAGATCGAGTAGAATTAATTGCGGGCTGGCTGGCAGGCTAGATTCCAGTGTATATTTATAGAGAATAATTAAGACTGAATCCTGAGAAATTCTTAAACTGACACGTGGCACCTGATTGATTCCTGATTGTCCGCAGTTCAAATTGTTGGCACAATCCAAGTCGGCTCAAGTTCGGTTCTGTTCAGGGCTTGTCGACAATGAGGAGGTGAATTAGGTCAGAAAGCGGGTTGAATCGAGCTGATCCAACAATTTCATGCCCGGTGTTTAATGTAAATATATAATAAGATATATAGTTCAATTACTTCCTTATTATCCTAATTTTAAAACTAATTTCTTTTTTGTTACCCATGCACCAAGTGATTTAGAAAGTTACTGGAATTAATAATTTAATTTTGTTAAAACAATCAAAGAGAAACTGAATTGTGTAAGTTTATTTGACGAGGGCAATTCCGGAATATATAGCCACTACAATTACATAATAAGAAAATTTACAATTAGTATCATATTTCTAGCCCTAATACTATTCTTTAATACTCCCTCGCAAACAAATGATCGATAGAAAATTGTAAGTTGAAGAAAAAGAAAAAAGAAATCTCAAAATATTTGCAAAATTTCTGCTGAAAACTCTGAAAATTGATGTTGATCCACATAGCACTCTTCAAAGACCAATGAGCAAAACTTGTATTCTTGAACACCCCTTCACAAAATTACGATGGATGAGAGTTTGGATAAGAGTAGATGACAAAGAGAAGATTCCAGATGATTGAGAGTATCTTCTTTTTCTGAAGAAGAAGGAGATATGGATTCTGATCGATGACAGAGCACTTTTGAAGATTAATCTAAATTTTTTTCGCGTGCCAAGACAGACTTTGAGTCTATAAGTCACTTTTGAATACGCAAGGCAGATTCCAAAACCCATGGTATCTCTTTGTTTAAGCAAGGTGAACATTGAAATAATACAAATCCCACCGACGAAAAAAGAGATCGCAATATCCATGATAAAAATAGAGCTGGAGAAAGGAACATTGTAGTGGTCAAAATTAGCCCTAATAAGATGTGACGCGTGTCCAAGTAACTAAGCACCGCCTTCAGAACTATAACATCATACAATCATTCAGCAGCTTCTGTCACTTCAGATCCTCCCGAAGACCATCCTCCATCTAGAAGATAGACCATCCCTGAAGATTCCATCACTAGGACATCTCAGATTTCCCTCTGTTTCGGAAACTTCTGAGCCCTTCAGCGCAAGCTCTAATGACAAATCATCCTCAATCTTTGTCATCAGTCATGCAGTCAAATCCTCTTCCATGTTCATAACATGTAACACCTCTCAGCACGATCAGTTATGGATAGTAGCGGATTGATTGAAAGAGATAAATAGAGTAAAAGATAAAAATTAAGGTTAAGAGATTTCTCTATTTTGTCGCAATTAATCTGTTGTAACAAGAGCTAAACGGGTCGACTCACAGGGAGAGATGCGATGCAACCTTTTCGATACGTTCTCTCTGTGAAATACTTGAAAAGAACGATGATGGTTTTGTTGGGTTCTGCTTAACAGGAATCAATCTGACAACTATTCAAGATCACTAAAATATCAACAATCTAATTGGCCAGGTCGGCAAATATCAGGTGGGAGGTTTTCCGTTCAATAGAACGTTCCTTAATTTAAGAACCACCTTTCATTTTCTTCCTTGGTTAAATACCAATTAGACCGAATCTAAATCAGTCTCGATATACTGTAAAGTATATCCCCTGTATAAAGAACTTAATTCACTTATACAGTATTTGGAGTGAGGTACGCTTGGAGCGAATCTCCTTAAGACAATTACGTCCCCCGCACCCGTGCTAACGGGATAATGGACGCTGGTCTCCCAAGATACAACACTCCTTCACGGTATTTGGATAGCACTACCAAATCACCGTACGGTCGAACCGTAGTCAACCAGTACCTTCACAGGATCGTTGAAGCAGCGGGACAAGGACAAATTTCAAATGAATATTTGCCTTTATTTTGGAGTAGCACTGTTGAGGATGAAGGAAGGTTGAAAAATATTCTTCTTCAGAAGTCCCAGATTCAGACAACAATTCTATAAAAGAATCTGTTGAATTTTCTGAGCTCTCTTTCAGAACGAATTTTGCATAATCTTCTTTGGAAGTCGCTTCGGAAACCGAGTTACGGATTTCCTACTTCTCACTGGAAGTCGCTTCAGAACTCCACTGCCAGTTCAGAACTTGCTTCAGAACTCTGAGAGAGAGAGAGAGAGATTTATTTCTCGCTGTTGTTGGTGTTGGTATTCAATTGAGAATCCGGAGCGCTATTTATAGCGCTCCAGGAGGGGCCAACGGGTCCGAACCCAACGAAAGGTTGCAACCTTTCGACCCAACAGTTGGCTGCCCAACTGACGCACCCAACAGTCACAACTGTTGGCAGCCCAACAGTCGCAACTGTTGGCATTCCAACCGGCCCGGCGCCGGTGCCGGCCGCCGCCGCCGCCGCCAGCGGCGGCGCGCGCGCATGTGCGGGCATAGTTCCCTCCCAATCGCGCGCGAAAACTCCAAGTACCCAAAGGGCACGCCCTTTGTTCTCAATTTTCTCTATTTATACACCACGAACTTCCATCCCATGGCCAATGTGGGACTAAATGCTTTTAGCTACCTTTAGTCCCATTTTGGCTTTGAATTAGGCAATCTTTAGACTTGAATATCTCATTCATTCGAAGTCGGAATTGAACATGTGAATATACCACGTTCATCCCCAATGGAAGGAGAACACACTCCAACCATCATCCAATTGATTCGATCAACGGATCTCGCCATAATTCAACTCAAAGATTCGCATTTATATTCTTCAATTCCAACAGGTTTTAAAAGGGTTGATTTAAATAGATAGAGGAATCATAACTAATTAATCATCTACCACAACCAAGCACTAGTCTAATAAGAATAAATATCATATTGAACCTATAAAGATTAACCCTAGAGTATTACATCAAACTCAAGTAAGAAAAGTAAGATAGAAAGTAAAATCCTAATTAAAATACACTTGATAAAATTAAACATTAGTTTATCAAAGTCTCAAAGTATAGCATAAGAAAAGTTGTTTTAAACTTAACATTAAACTATCAAAGTATCTAAATATAAATCGAGAATAATCATTAAATAGCATACTCTAAAGCTAGTTTAATCCAAGAATCATTAACTTAGTCCCTGTCCGATCCAACCAAAGAGTTAGAGTTCAATCAATTCATCTTTATAGAACTAGGTTTTAGTTGGTGGAGAGATTAGCAAGCTACGAGAAAATTAGCTATTCATGTTCATGATAGAACTAAGCATGATATTTAGAAGTTGCATAAAAGAAACTAAATTAGAATTGAAGAACACAAATAAAAATAATAAAAAGAGATATGAAAGAAAATAAGAACCTTTATTGAATTTGTCACCAATCAAAAGCCTTCTCCTCTTTACAAATATTCTTCAAAGCAGAATACAGGAAAATACAATGAGAATTCAAAACAAAAGATGATCAAAAAAAAACCCTAAACTTGATTCTCTAAGATGCCTCTCCTTTGTTGCTCTTCAGGGGTATTTATAGGGGATTATAGTAGTAGAGCCCAAGTAGAATGCTCCCTCAAACCTCCACACACGCAGCTATAGGAATGCCCCGTTTCCGTCCAAAAAAGGAATGGCCGCGGCCTTTTTATGGAGTCTGGGCACGCGCCCCATCCATCTGGAGATCTATCCTTAGAATGCTCGTTTGCATTCTGAAATTTAAAATAATCTTATTTCTTAGATAACTTAGAAAACGAGTTATTTATAAATCCGAATTTTAAACTTGAATTCTCTCATTTATCTTTAACTTAGAATAGTATAATTTCTTATTTGACTTGGGCTTGATTGGCTTGTGGGCTTCTTTTTAACTTGTGGGCTTCTTTTGGGCTCCTTTCTTTTCTCTTTTTAATTATCGAGGCCTGTACATTACTAAACACTAAAACGATTAAATAGTAGTGCTTTATAAAAATAAACAGGAAAATGTGACTAAAAATATGCACTTTTTATGAACAATCACGAATTCCTCAGCTTGCAATTCCAACAAATCAGCACTACTGATCACTGCCATTACGACATGCAAAACATGCAGATCTTACCCATGATCATGGACCTACATTCCAACAGCTCAATAAAAAATAAATAGACCTCTTCTCCTAATGAAGAGAAGGCAGAACCCTGGAAGTCCAAACTCTGTACTCTCCTTAATCATTGTGCTTCTTGTAACCTGAAAATCCTCTTCCATCCTCGTGGTTTTTTCCGAATTATGGGTTTTCACATAAAAATATTTTGTGTTTGCATTGTGTTTTACTTACACGCATTTCACGCCCACTCTCTCTACTCTTCTTTATGGCGTGAATCGATTGTCTGATCGCTCTTGGCAGAAAATCTCCATCACAAACTGGTGCTTTCTGATTGTTCATCAAAAGTGCATACTTTAGTCAAATTTTCATATTTATTTTTTATAAAATATTATTATTTAACTATTTTATTGTTTAGTAATGTACAGGCCTCTATAATTAAAAAAAAGAGCCTAAGGGAAGTCTAAAAGCCCAAAAAATTATGAAATTAAAGATAAAATGGTGAGATAAGGGAAACTTCTATTTTATCCTATCTAAATTTTGATTTTAAAGTTAAAATAGTTTATAATCTAGAGGAGAAAAAGGATAAGAGGATATAAACCCTTATCCCAATTGAAGATAGAGGATGACTTCTACTCAAATTCAGGCTGCTTGAACCACGAGTTAAAGATAAAGGGGAGAGAATTTAAATTTAACTTAGATTTGAAGACAACTTGATTCCCAAGTAATCTAGGAGAGCTGATTATTTCAAAATCCAGAGATTAAAAGAAGATTCTAAGGATAAATCACCAGATGGACGGATGAGATGAAGCCACGCACCAAAATTCAGAGTCAAATTCCACAATAAAGCCTTGTTTTCTCCTAAAAGGCCGTGGAAATGCGGCTTTCTTGAGGCTGCATGCGTGGCGGTTGGGTGGCTGTGTCCTTAGGGATTCTAACACTTAAATCTCCTATAAATAGAGAGGCGAGGAACAAAGCAGAGGCATCTTAGAAGATCAAGTTTAGAATTTTCTTTAGATCTTTTTCTTTCTGAATTTCCATTGTATTTTATAGTTTTTTTTTGAAGAAGAGATTTGTAAAGAGAAGAAGGCCTTTGTACAGTGACAATTCAATAAAGGTTTTTATTTTCCTTCCATATCTCTTTTGTTTTTTTAATTTTTTCTTCAATTCTCATTTACTTTATTTTATGCATACTTTAATCAGCATGCCTTCTTTAATCATGAATATGAGTAACTAATTCTCTTCATAGTTTGCTAATCTCTCCACCAACTAAGTCTAGTTCTATAAGTTGAATTGATTGAATTCTATGCATGTTTGAAACCCTAGGGTTAAGTTAAGATTCTTGAAAATTAATGATGAATTAAGTTAAACTAGTTTTAGGGTTACACTATTTAATGGTTATTCTTGGTTTTTGCTTAGATACTTTGATAGTTTAATGTTAAGTCTAAAACGATTTTTCTTATGTTATACTTAGAAACTTAGATAAACTAATGTTTAATTTTATCTAGTGCATTTTAATTAGGCTTTGCTTTCTATCTTACTCATCTTTCATGAATTTGAAGCAACATTCTATGATCAATCTTTCTAGGTTCAATATAATATTTATTCTTCATAGATTAGTACTTAGTTGTGGTAGATGATTAATAGGCTATGATATCTCTTTTATTTAATTCAACTCTTTTATAACCAATCATCTTTCTTTCCAAGTTCTACACAGAAAAAACTGTATCGAAACGCTTCGATCGCATCTCTTCTTGTGGATCGACCCGCTTAGCACTTGCTACAGTGGATTAATTGCGATAAAATAGAGAAATTTCTTAACATAAATATTTTTTTACTCTCTTTTATTTTTCAATCAAAGTTTTGACGCCATTGCCGGGGAGAGAACGGTACAGTTATCTTTGTTGACTAACCCTAATTTCTCTATTTCTGTGTGTAGGTTGGGAGAATAAAATAATACTATGTAGAAAAAGATATAAAAGTTGTTGTGTGACTCTGCATACAAAGCATGGCCCCTAAACCCACAACAGAGCCGCGCAAACATGGCAAAAGCCGGGCAAACACAGCTAGTTTGAGTTGACTACTAACCTGCTTTCTGCAGGGCTGTTTGAAATTTCTTAAACTGTTTACTGCAATTAATAGTTTTTCTATTTGATAACCCTACATACTTCTAATAAATTAACAATAACTTATTTGTTGATTGACTTAAAAACTATTTGTACTCTTGCATCATAGGCACGTGTTTATTTCAATTCTTTAATTTCTTTTGAAGAGTGTTAGAGATAAGGAACGTCCGCATTGTATATAGATTAGGAGCACTTTTTGGCTGATTTACTGTTTTTGAGTAATTCTTTTCAATTTACTTGTACACGTGCACTAAATTCAATTTAAGGCAAAACCCCCAAGTAACATAAGATGGGATCGTCATCACCCTTTCTTGGCCCAAAAACCATCTTCCTTGCACTCACAACCTAACCTTAATTTAAAATTAACTAGTTATTGGCCCTAGGATAACTAGGACTCACTAGGAAATTGACTAAAGGAGGAAGTTATTTGAACTTAACTCTTGCCAAATCGGTGACTAGGTAGGGGATTGAGAGTCGAAACCTCAATGGTTGGTGGTTTGGCTTAATTAGGCCCGTCTTGACGGATACCTCCCACCAATCTTGCCACCTGCCTAACAAATTAACATGTGGTTAAATTTCGGGTCAAATGAAAGAAAATACGCACATGAAATGACATGTACAAAGTCAAAACCTCAAAATCGTATAAGGATATGTATTTTCAAATAAGGGTATTACATTGTCCCCACTTCGCAAAAATTGCATCCTCGCAATTTCGTTACAGAGGAAGATGTACACACAAAGGATTGAAGTAATGATCGAAGCAGGATTCAAAGATATTAATTACAACTAGGCACCAGTTTTGCAAGATATTTTAGGAATAATCAAAAGATTTACCAACTTGAAATAGAAAAAGTCAGAATAGTGAAACCTGAGAGATGAATGGATGGAAAGATTTCAGGAGACAAAGAAAAAATCATCAGGAAGGACAGATAACTTGTACTTGGAATTGGAAAGTATAGTTATCATATACTTATTTCACATTCTTTTATTACACTCCTATATTTATCATGTAATAAATCTGCTAATTTTCTTATCGTAAATGTCTATTTTGCAGATGATAATCATGAGGAGAAAGAGAATAAAATCAAATAAATATCAGTTAAAGTCAAATTTAACTAGATCTGTTTGGTTAGAGGAGAATGATCTCAAATCCAATTGTTTAAATTCAGATTTTGGTGAATCAAATCGATTAACTGAAGATCAACGAGGATATTGTCGAAATCAAAAGCTCAAACAGAAATCCAATTGGAAAAGGGAAAAAGGATCAAACCAGAAATCTCCACCCCCTGGAACTGGCCACATCGAGGCCGTGGATTCACGACTTTGGGGGAGTGTTTGCTCCCCTATCTTCAGACGCTCTCCACCATTTTGCATTTGCTATAAATACCTGCAAATTTTTAGTGTACAGGGGACGATCAAGCAGAGAATAGAATAGATTTTTGTATAGGTTAACTTAGATTTTTTTTCTCTTTTTAATATAATTTTTTTATGTAACTGAGATCGAAGAAGAGTTTCATGAGATAACAAGAGTGATACTTGTACTGAAAATGACACTAGTATAAGTATTCTTCCGTTCTTTCATTGCTTTTCAATTCAATCGAAGTTTCTTTTTTTACACTTGTTTTCGTTGCTTCTCTCTTCTGTGTTTGTGAATACAAATGACTCCAATAGCTTCAAAGTTGCCTCGCCCTTGTAAGTGTCGTTGATGGCATATGGTGATGAACAATCATTTCTATGGTAGTATAACTTGCACCTTCATTTAGTACTATAGACCGGGAATAGGGTAGATCTCATCTATCATGATTCACTCGCCCTCAAGCAAAGGTACACCGTTGATAAGGATTTTAGGTAAATCATCAACCAGAAGAGGTAGGTAAGTTCTTTAGTTTTCTTTTCTTTTCTTTTAATGCTTTAGTTTAGATCTCCACCATCTCCCAACTCTTTTATTCACTCTTTCTATTTTCTTTGTATAAAATCATTTCCTATTTTCTCCACCTTCTCAATCTACCACTTTCTTCTTAACTTAACATAACTTATTTTCATTTTCTTTTCAAGAGCTAAAAGAAGAACTTTAATCATTCCAAGTGAACTAAAGAGAAACTTGCAAAAAACTTCCATCGCTAGTCCCTCCTTGTGGATCCCGACCCGCACAGCCACTCGCTATAGGGTAGCATTGAGCATTTGCATACTTCTAGTATAAAGTTCTGAAATTCTGTATTTTCTGTGCAGATTTGAATTCAATCAAAATTTTGGTGCTGTTGCCGGGGAGGGACGGTAAGTAACTCTTTTTGTTTACTTTATTGATTAACTTTCTTCTCTATTCTTAATGTACAGATTTAACAATAAGAAAATTTTTGCTACAGTGGATATATAATTGGCTCTGGACTCTGCTTAAGAAAGCAGAGCCCAGAAGCCCTCAGATTTGCTGCATTTCTATGGTAATCTGAGTGAAATACTAATCTATATTTTTTTGCAAGTTGGCCTTACAAAGTTTAAATATCGGTAACTATTTATTTTCTTGGTTGACTCACTGTACTTACATTTCTAATTCAACAGTAAAAGGTTGATTATAAATGCTAAAAATGGTTTAGACTTTGCATTTAGGCACGTGTCTATTTTGTTACATTTTCTATTTACTGTTGAAGAGTGCTGGAGCCAAGGTATGTGTGCATAGCATTTAGTATAAAGTTCATTCTTGTGTGAAATATTGCTTGAGTATTATTTTTTCTATATACTTGTACACACTAAACTGAATTAAGGGCTTGTCCTTGTTGGCCCAAAGGCCTTCCACCCTAGTTTTGATGATGATTAACTCATGTAGTTATATTTACTAATAATCTTGTGTTGTTTAAGTTTCAGATCATTAACCAAGATGTTAGTTGGTGATTAGCTTCAACAAGGAGTTTAGAAGCTATTCATAATGATTCCAGGGCCAAAGCTTCAAGATCACACATTGCCTAGCCCATGGATGGAGTTTTGGAGCAAGTCAACTTGAAGATGAAGATCATCAAGAAGACTTAGGTATCCATAGTTTAGATAGTGTGTTTTAGATCCATTTGTAAAGTTTAGTATAGTTGATATGCTCAAGTGCACAAACACACACGTTTCATGATTTGGTTTTGGTTTTCATCAATAGTGATCAAAACAAGTTTTAATTGATATATGTATAGTTGTTTCACTCTATACATGCATGCTTAACTTTTATCAAACTTGATTTTGAGCTTAACATTTCTTTTTTGATAAAAATACAAGTTTTATTTTTTGATAAAATTGGCAAGACACAAAAATGAATTGATATGATTGATATATGTCTTGAAATTTTTATCACAAGTTTGGTTATCAAAGTAAAATGATAAAACAAGTTTTTGTGGATTTTTAGAAGTGTTAAAAGATTTTTAGAAAAATATTTTTCCCAAATTTTCTGACTTTGTTTTGTGCTGACAGGCTGGTCGGTCGACCCGGACGGTCGACCGCACCAAGAGCCGGTCGACCCGTCGGGTCGACCGACGTGCACAGATGTGCACGTCTGGGCAGACACAAAAGCGGTCGACCGGGACGATCGACCGGGACGAGAGCAGAGCTCTCTGTTTGTTTGGGTCGACCGGGCCGGTCGACCGCAGTTGCCCAACGGTCATAATTCTGACCGTTGGCAGTCGACCGGGCCGGTCGACCGCTGCCTGTCAGAGCTGCCAGCTCAGCTCTAACGGCTAGTTTCTGGTTTGGCCTATATAAACCCCAACACTTTGGGATTTTGGCCAAGTTTTTTAAGGAGAAAAATTTCTGCTTTCTAGAGTGTTTAAAACAAGTTTTCAAAAGTGTTTGGGGCTTTAATCTTTCAATCTTTATTGTTTTAGGTTTTTGAAAAATCAAAGAAAAGAATATTTTGGGAGATTTGTCTTGGTTTTCATTCTATATCTTTTGCAAGAATTTTCCCAAGTGTTTTTCTTTGTTGCTTGTTTTCCAAACACCTAGTTTTCCACACTTGAGCTATCATACTATCCTAATCTATTAGGATCTTGTTTTTGTGGAAAAAGAAAAAGGAAAGAGGTTTGTGGTTGAAAGAGACCACCTATTGTAAACCCTTGATTTCTTGGTTGCTCCCTCTTTGGTAGAGGTTGAGGTTGTGTAATTGGGTTGTTGGTTTGCTCCCTCTTTGGTAGAGGTGGAGATTGGTGTTTGCTCCCTCTTGGTGAGGTGGAGTTGGTTGTTGGTTGTATCCCTCTAGAGTGAGGTGGATTGGTTGTTGTATTGGCTACGGGCCTACCCCTCGGTTGTGAGGTGGTTGTTTGAGAGAGGAGTTTGGTACTCCTAGTGTTGTAACAAATCCTCTTCGGTAGAGGTTCCCTCGGTGGGAAATAGTGGATTGGAAATCTTACACGGTGGTGTAGGCGGGGATGTAGAGCAAGGTGCTCGAACCTCGAAACATATCTTGGTGTTTGCGTTTTGATCCATTGTCTTTCTAACTCTCTCTCATTTATTTGTGCAAAGCATCATACTTCATTCATATCATATATTGCTTATTGTGCCTTGCATAATTCATATTATTATATCTTGTATATGCTTGGTTGTTTGTGTGTGCCTCACTTGTACCTAATTAACAAGAGCTTCACATAGCACCTCAACCCATTCAAGGGGAATCAAGAGGAGTTAGTCCAGAGCCCTTCACGGGGAATTCGGCTACACTTGTTAATTGTACTAAGTGTGTTGCAAGATTTGCATTAGCTTCAGCATTTAGCGCACTTAGTCTTGCATTTAGTTCTAGATTAGCACTTACACCTATTCACCCCCCCTCTAGGTGTTTTTTTCAATTGGTATCAGAGCTAGTGCTCCTGATATTAGGCTTAACATCCTAGGAGTGAGATCCATTTGGTTTCTAATCTATTGTTTGCATTTGCGTGTTTGCACACTCATATAGTTTACCATGGACTTCATGACCCCACCTAGCTTTGATCCTTCCAACATTGTTGTTTGGAAGTATAGGATGTCCATGTACCTAAAGACCCTAGGTTTGCATGTCTTTCTTGCGGCCACAAAGAAATGCTATCTTGGAGATCGCAATCATATAGGGGCCAATGCACAAGCCCTAGAGGCCATTAGAAGCACATTACCTAAAGATTATCTTATGTGTGTTTCTAACCTTGATTCCGCTTTTGCAGTATGGAACAAGTTAACAACAACCACCACCTCCGAGCTTCAATTGCCAAATCAACCGGAGGAATCTAGTGGAGAATCCGATTCACAATGCTTCATGGTCCAAGGGAATGACTCCCTTGAGGTACATTCGGAACCCCACTTAGATTGTGATGATAGTGCTAGTTCTTCATGTGATGATAATATTGATCCCCATGCTTTAAATGAAGAACTATCAATTGTTTGTGAAAAATTGATTGAAAAATATAACTTGTTGAAAAAGAAAAGTCTAGGCATTAATAATGAAAATAAAAATTTGATTGCTAGACTTGATGTTGTTTTGCAAGAGAAAGAGGAGATTGCTAATGAGAGGGATTCATTAAAATCTCAACTTTATCTTGCACTTAAAGAAAATGATATTTTAAAATCTAAAAATGATTTCCATGTTCTTTTGAAGAAAAATGAAAATTTGACTTCAAAAGTTGATTTTGTTTTAAAAGAGAATGTTGATTTGAAAAATAAAATTATTTCTATTTCAAATGAGTTGAATGCTTGTTTAGATAAGAATATGGTTTTGCAAAATAAAATTGATGCACATGTTTGCCATGCTAGTGTAGCTTCTTCATCTAGTCTACCTAATGCATGTACCTCTTCTTCTAAGATTAATAATGATATATCCATGCTTAAGAAGAAGGTAGATTGTTTGGGCTCCACTATGAGCCAATATGCCATGAACCACTCACGGTTGGAAACCTTGGTTCGAAAGAAACAAGTTCCAACTTTTATGCATGCACACCCTCCACGGCATACACATGCTTCTCACGGTCACACCCATCACCATATGTATACTCATGTGTACACTTGTACACATTGTGGACGTAAGGGCCACCTTGCTAGATTTTGCTTTGATAGATTACATAATGTAAATTTAGCAAAGAATTTTGTTTGGGTTAGAGAAGGGACTAACCCCCATAGACCCAAAAGAGTATGGGTACCAAAGACCACCCCTCCTATTATTTTTGATGTAGGTGTGGGCTCTCACATGACGTGAGAGTGATGACACCTTGGAGTGGATGCGTTCCGGACTTAAAGGAAATCTTTTGGATGCATCACTTTCAAGGGAAGTTTGGTGGAAAGGACCTCCACGTTTTGGAGATAAGGAAAGTTGCTTCTTCGTTTTGGTAACAATCCTTTACTCCCATTTATGCTTACATGCTTTCCATGTTTATTTTTATTAGCATGTTTTTGATGTTTTATAGCATGTTTTATTGTCTATGGATTAGTATGTAATTACCATGTTTATTAGATCCTTGACATACATGTATAGTATTTGAGACACACATGCTTATTTGAATCATACTTAGTGTTCTCACTTTTGTTTAAGCTATTGATTGGTTGCTAATGTTGCATATTTAATGTCACATTTCAATACTTATTTTAGAATAAAAGCCTGCATTGTCCTAATTATTTGTTTAATTTATTTGCAGGCCCAATTCTTTAAGGAGATGAAGAAAAATGAGCCCAAAGCCCACAAAATTCTGAATTAAATCAGAGTTAATTCACACTCAGTAAATCAGGGAAAAATCAAGAGGTTGAAAACTGGTTGAGAAGAATCCTCTCAGAATCGATCGGTTGAAGCAAAGATCAAGCAAGTTTGATTCAGATTCTGACTGGATACATTTTAGTATTCGAATCATAACTTTTGCTACAGAATCTCAATTCTGATGATTCAAGATGATCCAGAAAGCAGACTGACAGAGCTATAACTCTTATGTTGATCATTATTTCTAATTCTGTCAGTTGTTAAGTGATATTCAGCAATCAACAAGCCAACAAACAGCAGATCAGAACTGAATATCCACCTCTACCCCCTCCATTTCTCCTATAAATACCTGCACTCAAAGGCAAAAGGGAGGCCAATGCAGATTAGGATTTAGCTTAGTTTTCATTTCTTAGTTTAGGTTTTTAGTCTTTCTTTTTATGTAATTTTAGTTTTCATTTATGTAATTCAGAGGAGATCGACTTGCATCGAAGAACAAGACTGAAGCTTGAGCTGGAGTGACACCGGTGTAAGACTTATTTCTTTTCTTTGATTGTAATGGAATCGAATCGATGTTCTTTTTGTGTATGTACTTCTATTTAGTCTTCTTCTTCTTCTTCTTTTCTATTTTACTCTTCTTTTTCGTACAATCGTCTTCCAAGTGAGTCTAGAAGCATCGAAAGAGCCTTGCCATTGCGAGTGCCATCGATAGCTCATGACGATGGAGTAGAGTCTCTCTTTGTATCATTTCATTCTTGAAGTAGTCTTGATGATGTAATGTGGATGAAGACCAACACTCAAATCTTATGGGCTATGCGCTGAATGCCTCTAATTCAAGGTAACTTCATAGCTAAGATCTCAAGGTAAGCATTTGACGAAAAGAAGGTAAGTAACTCTTTTATTTCTTTCTTTCATTTCTGTAAAGTAAAGCACAAACACCACTTCTTCCAAACCGTTTTCATTCTTCTTTCCACTTCATTTGTACTTTGTCGCTTTCTTTCGTTTTCTGATTTTCCACCTTCTTCATCTCCCGCTTTCTTCTTAACCTTAACAACTTTCTTTTCCATTTTCTTAACTTTAAAAACAGAGAAGAACTTTCTTTTGTTTTCTTAACGATTTCAATAAAGACACGTAAAGCTTCCATCGCAAACCCTCCTTGTGGATCACGACCCGCATAGCCACTTGCTATAGCGGAAGAATTGAGCACTTGCACATTTCCTAATCTTAAGTTCTATAATTTCGTATTTTTTGTGCAGGTTTTGCCTCAATCAGCTATAATGTACATCATGAATCTAATACATGTGAATTTACATAGTAATCATGTTTTAGTTTTATCATGATGGTTTTTATACTTGTTTTGATGCTTCATGTCTTGATTACTTGTTTAAGTGTTAGTTTTCATTAAGACTAGTTATATACTTGTGCATATAGTGGGCCACAAATAAATCTATATATGTTTGAGCTTGATTGCCTATTTGAACCCATTAGATGTGCTAGTATAGTCTAGTTTTGATGATTCATACATTTTAAACTTGTATTCCATTTTTGGAGTTGTTTTATGAGTTTTCACTTCATGTATATGTGTATTATTGCCAAACCTTAAGATATACATGTATACCCCTTGAGTCATTTGCCCTTCATGCAAATCTATATATGGACTCAATTGTGTTTAGAGATATGTATGTATACTTATTGTGTTGACAATTCATACATATACCTTGAAATGAAATTGTTTTGGTGAAGATTTAGTTTTTCTTGATTTTGTGTTTAATTGTTTAACTTCATGTATATGTCTATCTTGTCCAAACTATTAGATATACATGTTTATCCTTTTGAGCCACGTGCCTTCAAGCATATATCTATTGTGGACTCGTTGAGTTTTGGATATGTATGTATACTTTAGTTTGTATTAGACATACATATGCCTTGAAAATTAAATAGTTTTGATGTTTTTCATGTTTTCATGCTTAAGGAATAATTGAGCTTTATTGACATTTTCATGATACCATGTTCCACATAACACTAGTGCACTCACCTCTTTTGAAAATTTTATGGACTTTATGGATATTAGAGTGTTTTAAGTGCTATGAGATTTACATGTGTTTTATGAAAATTATTTTGTTTTATTCCTTACTTGAAGGATTTCGTACTAGTTAACAAAACTTTCCATTTAACTAGCTACGGTATTCTTCATTTTGGTAGAGTTTTTCAAACTAAGCTTATTTTCTAATCTATTTTTGAAAACCCCTACCATCCATGGGAGGATGGATGGGAGATCATGTTCATGAATGCTTTAAAATGAAAATCATTTAAAACTTGAACCTTGATTGGGAGGTATAGTAATATGATGTATACACTTGAACTTATTGTTATGTCAATTGGTATCATTGAACTCTTTCAATTGTTATCATTTTGATCTTCTTGTATACTCATATATGTTTTGTATGTATGTATGATTTCAATTCCAAGAATATCAATTTCTATTGGTATCTATTTTCCATACAAATATATGTTTGTGTTTATGCTAGTACTTGAGTTTCAATTTTGTTTAAATTGATTACTTTTAAATTGGTATCAAGACTATGCATTATTTTAGTTTGTATTTCATAAAGGGGGAGAAAATTAGATTTTGCCTTTCAATTGGTATTTGTACTCCCATACTTTATGATTGAAAATTCGAATTTGGTATCATATGTTTAAAATGAATAATTCTTACAATTGGTATCAATGTTTCTTTGTAAAATCTTTTCAATTGGTAAAACATTTACAATTGGTATCAAAATTTGTATTTAGACATTCAAAATTTATTATGGTTAATGTCAATTGATATCAAGATGTCTTGTGTTTTAAATTGGTATCTAAAAATTTTTGTTTAAAGTAAAATACAAAAATTTGGATTTAAATTTCTTATATGCAAGGAGAGCTTAACATCTCTTCTACATATAGATTCATGTTGAGTGTATTGTGTATTGAAAAGCTTAACATCTTTTCTTTATGTGGTACACGTGTGTAGGGGGAGCTTCACATCTCCTCTTATTCATTACATAATGTGTGTTATGTGAATTAGGGCTTAACATCCCTCCTTCATGTAATGCATATGTGTAGGGAAGCTAACTTAGCGTCTTCCTCTTCATGAATGTATATAGCACATAACATTTATTGATCTTTGTTTATTTTCATTTGGTATCAAGATGCTTCATTGACATATTTTTAATTGATATCATGTTTGTAGTCACCCCTTATTGATTTTGTTTTTGTTTTAGACAAAAAGGGGGAGAACATTGTTTGTATTGTTTTGATTGTTTACCCCTTTGTTGATGAATGACAAAAAGGGGGAGAATTATTTGTGAGTTTTATATATGCATACTTATGCTTTTGCATATATTTTAATATAGTTTAATGTATGTTAATGGTATCTAGAGCATCTAGATAATGTTTATTTGTTAATTGGTATCTAGAGCATGCTTTGCTTTGAATATTTCATTGGTATCTAGAACCTTTATTGTTTATGCATATTTATGCATTCATGTTTTAAGAGCCTTCATTGCATATTATTATGTTTATTTGGCTATGCATGAGTTAAGGGGGAGCTTCTTTGAAGCTTAACTTTAATCCATGCATATATAACTCCATGAGTTTTGTCATCATCAAAAAGGGGGAGATTGTTGGCCCAAAGGCCTTCCACCCTAGTTTTGATGATGATTAACTCATGTAGTTATGTTTACTAATAATCTTGTGTTGTTTAAGTTTCAGATCATTAACCAAGATGTTAGTTGGTGATTAGCTTCAACAAGGAGTTTAGAAGCTATTCATAATGATTCCAGGGCCAAAGCTTCAAGATCACACATTGCCTAGCCCATGGATGGAGTTTTGGAGCAAGTCAACTTGAAGATGAAGATCATCAAGAAGACTTAGGTATCCATAGTTTAGATAGTGTGTTTTAGATCTATTTGTAAAGTTTAGTATAGTTGATATGCTCAAGTGCACAAACACACACGTTTCATGATTTGGTTTTTGGTTTTCATCAATAGTGATCAAAACAAGTTTTAATTGATATATGTATAGTTGTTTCACTCTATACATGCATGCTTAACTTTTATCAAACTTGATTTTGAGCTTAACATTTCTTTTTTGATAAAAATACAAGTTTTGTTTTTTGATAAAATTGGCAAGACACAAAAATGAATTGATATGATTGATATATGTCTTGAAATTTTTATCACAAGTTTGGTTATCAAAGTAAAATGATAAAACAAGTTTTTGTGGATTTTTAGAAGTGTTAAAAGATTTTTAGAAAAATATTTTTCCCAAATTCTCTGACTTTGTTTTGTGCTGACAGGCTGGTCGGTCGACCCGGACGGTCGACCGCACCAAGAGCCGGTCGACCTGATTGGTATTCAATTCTGCATATTTTACCACATTATTCCCATGCATATTACAAATAAAAATATGATTTCTATTCATATTCTCTCTATTTTTACAGGTCCATATCTGAAATAAGAAAAGGCCCAAATTCTCTTTAATTAGCAATAATTAAAGGGAATTAATTCAAAGCCCAAAAGAGCCCAAGTTTGAATCCAGAATCAGGAGAGATCCACGCGCCAACTCACACTTCCAGAAGGTCCACGTGGCTAACAACCTCGTAACAAACTTGTAACAAGAATCTGTTGCCCAACGGCCACAGCTTTGCCGCAGATCTGCGGCAACTGCCGCAGATCTGCGGCAGATCTGGGGCCGTTGAGCCCCAGATTCCTGCCACCTGTCCATCTTCTGGAGACTTCTCTCTGAGGCCTATAAATACAGGACCAGGACCTTCGTGAAAAGTATGAGAACAGAGAAGAGAGAGGAGAAAAAAAGGGAAAGTCTTGTATTTTGTTTTAGTATTCTCTAGGTTTTAGTCTCCCTCTTCTTCCTCCCTAGAAATTCTGCAAAAGAGAGTTGTAAGAGAGAGAAAGCTTGTGTACACCAAGGAGTGACAACTTGTGAAGTAAGGATTGATCCATTCTCTTCTTCTCTACTTGAGCATTTTCTAGTATTACTTGCTTTCTTTAATTCTAGCTTTACTTTACTTGCAATTTTATTCATGCTTTGCTTTTCTTTTCTTGTAATGGCTAGTAGCTAATTCTTTCTTACATGACTAGCTAAACCACTAACCTTGCTAACTACTAACTCATGGGTGATTGCTATCTTTAATCTTGCAAGTTGTATGGCCTTCTCTTCTCCGATGGGTTACTTTCATTGCTTGGAAAGTTCTTGTTGTAATTCCATATGATTCATGTGTGCCTCATTTAGAGCCTTGTCTTTAGAACAAGTGCCTTGATGGAACATGGAGATGGATCACCAAACATATGCTATTTGTTGTACAACTTCTTTACTTCAATTAATGAATGTTGTATCTTCTTCCTTAGCATCCCTTGTGTGTCGCTCTTTTGATTCCATTATTGAAAGTCTATCTTGTAGGCCAATGACATCTATGAGGCTACAAGACAAGTCCAAGTATGATCACCCGTCATTCAAGTGGGAAAGTAATTAGACCAACACGCAAGACAAATCTATGCCGATGAATCAACATGAGGCACGCATTCATTATCACGGAGTTTAGTAAGTTTTGGCAAGGTAGTAAGGTTAGCTAGTCATGGTTTTCTCCACCTTCAAAGTCTTCTTCAAAGTTTTCTTTCTTTTAGTTTCAATTCCAAAGCCAATCTTGTTTTGATTTCTTTTCATTTTCCATCATGAACATATCCACCGATTCTTTCATTTCTTTTTCCATGTTTTATTCATTCTTTTAAGACAGAAGAATCTTCGTTTTCTATCTTCACAACGAACCGTAACGCTTCCATCGCAAGCTCTCCCTGAGAATCGACTCGGTATAGCCCATGCTATAACGGAGATAGGAAAGGGTACATTAATCATTTTGAATACATTTGTGGAGTGATCAAAGCACTTGAGGTTGTTTCTAAACCTTATCTCTTTTTATTGAATATATTTTGTGTGCAAATTATACTCCACATTACAACACCTTTCCCGTCTAAACAAATTTTGGCGCCGTTGCCGGGGAGAGCAACGGTTTTTGGTTTAAAGTGAAGAACTAAACGAATTCTCTTCTCTGTTGCAGGTTACAGGTGAAGAAAACAGCAAAATTTGCATTGCAGAAACATATAAGTGGCTCTGGGCTTCTGCTCTCGAAAGCAGAAACCAGAAGCCCTCTGAATTGCCGCAGATTCACGGCATTTGCCGTAAAATTGCGGCAAGGAGGAGTTAACTACTGACCTAATTTCTGCAGGGTTGCTTGCTCTACAAAATACAGCTGCTGCAATAATTAATCTTGTATGCTTCACCTTATATCTGCTAATAATCAACAGTAAAAAATTTGTTGCAAAGTTAAAAATTGTTTAGACATTTGCATTCTAGACACGTGTCTTTTCAATTCCTTTACTTTTACTGTTGAAGAGTGCTGGAGGCAAGGTACGTACGCATTGCATATTGACTAGGACTCACTCTTTGTTTGATTTAATTATGCTTTGAGTGAACCTTGTTTGTTGATATCGTACACTTGCACAAATCAATTCTAAGGGCATAACCCATAAATAAGATAAGGTGGGGATTTTATCACCCTTTCCTTAGCCCAAAAACCACAATCCCAGCACTCACAATCCTAAGCTTCTAAATAAAATTTGCTAGACGTTGGCCCTAGGGACATCTCGGACTCACTTAGGAGATTATCCTAAGGGAGAAAAGTGTTGGAAATTGACTTTTGTAAAATCAGTGTCTAGGAAAGGGATTGAGGGCCGAAAGCCCGAAGGTTGCTGGTTACTTAATTAAGGAACGTCTATGACGGAAAACCTCCCACCAACCTTGCCCTTCCCTGGCTGATTAGCTTATAGTCAAAGTCTACACTAAACCTCCTGTGGACGATCTAATCAGTTAGGAGTCGTCTAGGTCTAGGAATCCTAGAAGCTTGGATTAATTTTTCTTTTATTGTTTGTTATTTTCATTTTTCTTTTTCGCTGGTGTGATCGGTGCACGTTGTTTGTAATTGTATATGAGAGAGTGGTTTCGTGATCCAAATTCTGCAAGACTTGTTAGACTTTCTACACTTGCACTTACACATCCACTTGACATTATGGAAAACAACGTCTCACTTCAAGATCGATTTTATCCGATTCGCACCTCCCTTCCATCTTGCATTCTTCTCCCCGAATCTAATGGAAATCACTTCGAGCTGAAACCGCAATTCATTAATACACTTCCCCGATTTCATGGTCTAGAGTCTAAGGACGCGTACCTATTTATTCGTGAGTTTGAAGAGGTATGCCAAATGATGAGAATTTCCCAACTGACCGAGGATGCTGTTAGGTTAAGGTTCATACCGTTTGCACTAAGGATTTAGCTAAGAAGTGGCTTTACAATCTTCCCATCAGTTCCATATCTTCTTGGGATGATTTTGTTAAGGTCTTTCTTAAGAAATTCTATCCTATCCACAAAACAGCCCTCATGCGGAAGAATATCATGCAATTCAAGCAGGAACCAAATGAACCTTTCTGGAAGTATCTTGAGCGTTTCAAAGGCCTTCTAGCTCTGTGTCCTCATCACGGCATAGAGAAATGGCGTTTATGCCAGATTATCTATGACGGTCTAGATTACCAAACGAAAACCCTCCTTGAATCCATGTGTCAAGGGGAATTTTTGAAGAAAGATGAACATCAGGGGTGGGATCTCTTTGAAACCTTAGCTGAGAAAACCATTCAGTGGGAGTCATGCCCTGATAAACCCACTCCCACCACTTTCAGAACTGGTATGCACTCCATAGAATCCTCTATAGCCGCAGAAGCCAAGATCACACAGTTGATGAAGAGGATAGAACTGCTTGAGTCTAGGGGAAATTCTGTTGTAAATCAGGTCAACCCATTGCCTGTGATTAAACTGGTTGCACCTACTGTCATGACCTTAACCATGTCTTTGAGGAGTGTCCTTTGTATCAGCCCCAATCTTATCAGGAGAACATGAATGCAGCATTTACCAGACCCCCATACTCCAACACTTACAATTCAGGATGGCAGAACCATCCAAATTTTTCGTGGAGTCAGTCTGGTCCTGAGCATCATAGGCCACCATTTCCACATTCTTATAATGCTCAGTCTCACCCATCCAGTTTCAATTGTAATGCACCGAATTTTCATCCATCTCAAGGTCCACCACAATCCCAATCTTTTCAAAGTCCACCACACTACCAATCACAATTCCAGTCTCCATATTATCAATATCCACCCCAGAATGATTCAGAAATATCAGAGTTGAGGAAAATGTTAGAAACCTTTACAAAGAACTATCATCAGGATATGAATAAAGTTCAGGTCCAAATTGGGCAATTGGCTAATTCAGTAAATGAGAGACAAAAAGGACTGTTACCAAGCCAGCCATTGCCAAATCCCAAACATGAAGACACGGGCCCAAGTCATTGTCATGTTATTCATACCCTGAGATCTGGAAAACAAGTAGATAATAAGGTTTCTAGTCAATCATCCCATCCAGTACCAAAACCACCACCTCCTGTCCCAATACAACCAGCTTCTGACAAACCATCTTCTAGTACAGAGCCATCCACTTCAAAAGCCAAGGGTAAAGAAAAGGTAGATGAGCAACCCTATAAGCCTGTTGTACCATTTCCAAATAGGCTTAAGAATCCCAAGACAAATGCTCACATGGAGAAGATAAAAGAAATGTTCAATAAGGTCCAAATCAATGTCCCTCTTCTTAATGCCATACAACAAGTGCCATCATATGCGAAATTCTTAAAGGAAATGTGCACCAAGAAGAGGAAAACACGAGTCCCTAAAAAAGTCTTCCTAGCATCATCCATCAACGAGTTGCTCAATGGTCCAATTCCTGTTAAATACAAAGACCCAGGGAGCCCCACCATTTCATGCATCATAGGACAGACTACAATCAATAGGGCACTGCTTGATTTAGGGGCCAGCATCAATCTCCTACCTTTTCTGTATACCAACAATTAGGGTTAGGCGATCTTCTCCCTACCCAAATGACCATACAATTGGCTGATCGCTCTGTCACTAGACCCAAGGGGGAAATTCACGGTGTCCTTGTCAAAGTTGGGGAATTCATTTATCCTGTTGACTTTGTAGTCCTTGAAACAAAACCTGTGTCAAATTCCAATCAAAGGGCTCAAACTCCTGTCATTTTAGGATGACCATTCCTGGCTACTGCAAATGCCATCATTAATTGCCGGAATGGATCAATGAGGTTAACCTTTGGTAACATGACTCATGAACACAATGTCTTCCACACACAACCTCGTAAAACAAAAGATCAAACATTTGAGGTTAGTTTCATTAGTAACAATTGTGAGGAAGAAGGTGAAGATCCAAAAAATGAGTCACAATCTGGTGATTCTCTTATCCAAGTACCCTTTCAAAAGGGGAAAGTTGATTTGGATATTTTCACTTTCAATAAGCCAACTCTGACTGTATTCAAACCTCCGATTGATATATCCTTTGAAGACCTGTTTGCTGATGAGATCATGTGTCTAGATGAGTCAACTCGGGGTCAGCTAACTGATTGCACACTTCCGGATGTTGACCTTAGTTTTGAAGAATTGTATGGAGAGGAGCTGAATTCCTTAACATTGGAAGTGATGAGATTCAGAGTGAGAGTGGTGATAAGGAATTTTTTAGTGAACAATGTGGTGGCATAAGGGTGAATGATAATAATAAACAATTGAATCTGGAAATACCTAGGGCTAAAATAATTCAAACTGTTTCCCAACTGAGCTCACGAAAGCAGACTCACTAGAACGATGGGAAACGGGCTAGAGGAAAACGACCAAAAGCCTAGGTAATGGTTACACTTGTATATACTCTTTGTAAATAATTTTTTGCACTTTCTTGTAAATAAAAGTTTCTTACCTCTTACCTATTTCATGCATACATATATCATGATGCATTGAGGACAATGCATGAAATAAGTGTGGGGGAGGGTTTACTAACATAGAGTTTTTAGATCTTCTTTCTTTTACACTTCTTTTAGAAATATAAAAAAAAAAAACTTTTTGAAATAAGAGACAAAGTTTTGATCTATTTTTAAGAAAATTAAGATGTATCTTAGAAATTAAGAAAGCCTTAATTATGACATCTTAAACCTAGTTGAAATAATAGATCTTGTTTGAAATTATAGGCTAAGTAAGTAAAATTGGGGAGATATTTTTATCTTGAATTTTTTGCCTTAGATAAGTATGCACTTCACACTTACACATTTTTGGGATGGAAACAAAGACCTAAAATGCCATATATAAAAAATATATATATAAATAAAACATCACTTATTAAGCTGGATAACTATGCCTCAAGAAGCATGATTATTCACGCCTAATGGTGGTAAAGGAAATAAATAATCCCCTTTAGTTTTGTGGCCTTTTTCACTCGAGTCCTTAAACCCGAGGGATGTTTTCTCATCTGGTGCCCTAAGACCTACTGGTTTGGGAGTCATCGGTTATAGGCTCGTTACAAGGGTGAACTAGAAAGCCTAAACTAAGGGAAGAAAAAGAGAAAAAGAAAATATATATATAGATAAATAAATGGCTTGATGGTTAGAGTTGAAATCCCAGAAATCTTCACTGTCACGGTGTGCATACTATCTAGGTTTTATGAAGGATAAAATATTCAATCCAATTTTGAATTCTTACCTTATAATTGAAGACAAGATCTTGCATAGAGACTAAGTTTAAGAAAGAATGATTATAGGTGGACTTATGACCTTAGATCACTTATATTTTTACAAAAATAGTTCGAAAACATGTCTCTCTTTCAAAATGAATTTTCAAAACACTAACATTTGTCTTCTTTCTTTATGGATTTTGTGGGTGCAATTCGCTGAAAACCCTCAGGAGACGACACTCCACCTCTAGGGTAACCTAGAGGTTTAACGGCTTGTTGCACACGCTCAGTGCAATCGCGTCACCTGCGAAAGTGGTGTAATAAAATTGGTAGTATAGTTTTTCTTTTTGTTTTGCTCGGGACGAGCAAAAGAATAAGTGTGGGGTGTGATTGGTATTCAATTCTGCATATTTTACCACATTATTCCCATGCATATTACAAATAAAAATATGATTTTTATTCATATTCTCTCTATTTTTACAGGTCCATATCTGAAATAAGAAAAGGCCCAAATTCTCTTTAATTAGCAATAATTAAAGGGAATTAATTCAAAGCCCAAAAGAGCCCAAGTTTGAATCCAGAGTCAGGAGAGATCCACGCGCCAACTCACTCTTCCAGAAGGTCCACGTGGCTAACAACCTCGTAACAAACTTGTAACAAGAATCTGTTGCCCAACGGCCACAGCTTTGCCGCAGATTTGCGGCAACTGCCGCAGATCTGCGGCAGATCTGGGGCCGTTGAGCCCCAGATTCCTGCCACCTGTCCATCTTCTGGAGACTTCTCTCTGAGGCCTATAAATACAGGACCAGGACCTTCGTGAAAAGTATGAGAACAGAGAAGAGAGAGGAGAAAAAAAGGGAAAGTCTTGTATTTTGTTTTAGTATTCTCTAAGTTTTAGTCTCCCTCTTCTTCCTCCCTAGAAATTCTGCAAAAGAGAGTTGTAAGAGAGAGAAAGCTTGTGTACACCAAGGAGTGACAACTTGTGAAGCAAGGATTGATCCATCTCTTCTTCTCTACTTGAGCATTTTCTAGTATTACTTGCTTTCTTTAATTCTAGCTTTACTTTACTTGCAATTTTATTCATGCTTTGCTTTTCTTTTCTTGTAATGGCTAGTAGCTAATTCTTTCTTACATGACTAGCTAAACCACTAACCTTGCTAACTACTAACTCATGGGTGATTGCTATCTTTAATCTTGCAAGTTGTATGGCCTTCTCTTCTCCGATGGGTTACTTTCATTGCTTGGCAAGTTCTTGTTGTAATTCCATATGATTCATGTGTGCCTCATTTAGAGCCTTGTCTTTAGAACAAGTGCCTTGATGGAACATGGAGATGGATCACCAAACATATGCTATTTGTTGTACAACTTCTTTACTTCAATTAATGAATGTTGTATCTTCTTCCTTAGCATCCCTTGTGTGGCGCTCTTTTGATTCCATTATTGAAAGTCTATCTTGTAGGCCAATGACATCTATGAGGCTACAAGACAAGTCCAAGTATGATCACCCGTCATTCAAGTGGGAAAGTAATTAGACCAACACGCAAGACAAATCTATGCCGATGAATCAACATGAGGCACGCATTCATTATCACGGAGTTTAGTAAGTTTTGGTAAGGTACTAAGGTTAGCTAGTCATGGTTTTCTCCACCTTCAAAGTCTTCTTCAAAGTTTTCTTTCTTTTAGTTTCAATTCCAAAGCCAATCTTGTTTTGATTTCTTTTCATTTTCCATCATGAACATATCCACCGATTCTTTCATTTCTTTTTCCATGTTTTATTCATTCTTTTAAGACAAAGAAGAATCTTCGTTTTCTATCTTCACAACGAACCGTAACGCTTCCATCGCAAGCTCTCCCTGAGAATCGACTCGGTATAGCCCATACTATAACGGAGATAGGAAAGGGTACATTAATCATTTTGAACACATTTGTGGAGTGATCAAAGCACTTGAGGTTGTTTCTAAACCTTATCTCTTTTTATTGAATATATTTTGTGTGCAAATTATACTCCACAATACAACACCTTTCCCGTCTAAACACGACCCGTCGGGTCGACCGACGTGCACAGATGTGCACGTCTGGGCAGACACAAAAGCGGTCGACCGGGACGGTCGACCGGGACGAGAGCAGAGCTCTCTGTTTGTTTGGGTCGACCGGGCCGGTCGACCGCAGTTGCCCAACGGTCATAATTCTGACCATTGGCGGTCGACCGGGCCGGTCGACCGCTGCCTGTCAGAGCTGCCAGCTCAGCTCTAACGGCTAGTTTCTGGTTTGGCCTATATAAACCCCAACTCTTTGGGATTTTGGCCAAGTTTTTTAAGGAGAAAAATTTCTGGTTTCTAGAGTGTTTAAAACAAGTTTTCAAAAGTGTTTGGGGCTTTAATCTTTCAATCTTTATTGTTTTAGGTTTTTGAAAAAATCAAAGAAAAGAATATTTTGGGAGATTTGTCTTGGTTTTCATTCTATATCTTTTGCAAGAATTTTCCCAAGTGTTTTTCTTTGTTGCTTGTTTTCCAAACACCTAGTTTTCCACACTTGAGCTATCATACTATCCTAATCTATTAGGATCTTGTTTTTGTGGAAAAAGAAAAGGAAAGAGGTTTGTGGTTGAAAGAGACCACCTATTGTAAACCCTTGATTTCTGGTTGCTCCCTCTTTGGTAGAGGTTGAGGTTGTGTAATTGGGTTGTTGGTTTGCTCTCTCTTAGGTAGAGGTGGAGATTGGTGTTTGCTCCCTCTTGGTGAGGTGGAGTTGGTTGTGGTTTGTATCCCTCTAGAGTGAGGTGGATTGGTTGTTGTATTGGCTACGGGCCTACCCCTCGGTTGTGAGGTGGTTGTTTGAGAGAGGAGTTTGGTACTCCTAGTGTTGTAACAAATCCTCTTCGGTAGAGGTTCCCTCGGTGGGAGATAGTGGATTGGAAATCCTACACGGTGGTGTAGGCGGGGATGTAGAGCAAGGTGCTCGAACCTCGAAACATATCTTGGTGTTTGCGTTTTGATCCATTGTCTCTCTAACTCTCTCTCATTTATTTGTGCAAAGCATCATACTTCATTCATATCATATATTGCTTGTTGTGTCTTGCATAATTCATATTGTTATATCTTATATATGCTTGGTTGTTTGTGTGTGCCTCACTTGTACCTAATCAACAAGAGCTTCACATAGCACCTCAACCCATTCAAGGGGAATCAAGAGGAGTTAGTCCAGAGCCCTTCACAGGGAATTCGTCTACACTTGTTGATTGTACTAAGTGTGTTGTAAGATTTGCATTAGCTTCCACATTTAGCGCACTTAGTCTTGCATTTAGTTCTAGATTAGCACTTACACCTATTCACCCCCCCCTCTAGGTGTTTTTTTCAGTCCTATAAACAAGATAAGGTGGGGAAGTCATTACCCTCCTTTAACCCACAAATAATATCTTCACTCACTAACCCAAGCCTAACTAAAACTGAGTAGACGTTAGCCCTAGGGACATCTCAGACTCAAATAGGAGACTGACCTAAGGGAAAGTTGATTAGAATTTGACTCTTCCCAAATCGGTGTCAAAGGTTGAGGATTGATGAGAAATCTCGAAAAATAGTGGTTTGGCATAATTAGGCCCGCTACTTAGGCACGGAGACCTCCCACTGATCTTGTCCCTACCTGGCTGATTAACTTGTGGTCAGATTCTGCAATACATCTCCCGTGGACAGTCTAACCAAATAGGAGTCGTCTAGGTCTAAGGTCTACCCTAATTTAGGTTAGATTTTTTTCTTTTTATTTGTTTTTTTATATGTTTGTTTTTCTTTTTTTGTGTAATATGGCTTATAACAATAATTTTTCCAATTTTAATGATAATCCATATTACACCCCGATCTCTTTTGACTCGGATATTACCAACCCGACATATCATAATTTTAACCAACCTAGTGTGTCGGATTGGTCTTATCTGAATCAATACATGCCCCAGTCCCAATACTTTAAACAAGACTGGAATAATCAACACTACTCTTCACAGACTCAATGGGGATACAACTCCCCTAAGTCATATTGTCAACTACCATTTCAATATTCAGCCTATAATTTTCCTAGTCATGATCAACCAATAGAAGAAAAATCTGAGGTTATGAAAGGTATAAAAGCCATGATTAAGTCCCAAGAACAAAAGCTAAAAATGATGGACTCACAATTCTCACAAGACTCTCAAATCAAAGATCCTTACTCCATGTTTCAAGTCCCACAACAAGAAGAAGAACTTATGGACTCAGATAAGAGTATGAAAAATCTGATTCAGTCTAAAATAATTTTTCCCTATCTATCAATATGCTAGAAGCACAAATGAGTCGTTATATCAACATAGTGAAAGATAAGAATGAGAAAACTCTACTGCACACATGTTCGACATTCCCAATTGCCCTAGCCATATTGATAGAAATGAAGAATCTTAGTGTAATGGTGACTTTTAATCAAGACTCAATTTCATCACACAAATTTGAACTTGACTAATTTTAAAGCTTGGACAAATTGACAAGTTTTTCATTCAATGAGATTGAACATGAATGTGAATGTGACCCTTATCCCTAATCTTGTGATTCTATTTCCATCTTTGAATCTATGTTATTCCGGTATTCTCACCCAATTTTGACCAATTTTCGTAGCCAACATTTCTTTCCATACCCATAGATCTAGAAATTGAATCATCAATTTTGAATAGTCACATTCTATTGATGGAAAAAGAATGTGAATTTCAGTTATTTGATTTGGACTCAATTCTTGAATCAAAACCGACTCTTGAACCCAAAGTTAATTTTCTTGAGATAGTATTGGTTACAAAACCTATCACTCTTGAGCCCAAGTCAACCATTCTACCTAGTCACATTCTTTTGTTGGACACAGGTATAGACCATGATGACTCCGTGATAATTTTTCAAGATTGGTCATGTAAAGGGAATAAGTTTTATGATAGGATCTTTCATGATCCTATTCATATTGGGGACTGTAAATATGTAAACAGAAAAGAGGTCAATAAAGGTGAGTTCTGTGAACTATCACATTATCATGATTGGGTAGCAACGCTTGACCCAATCCGACCGCCACCGAAACCACCATCTTATGGCAATATTTTCCTTCCCTTTCTTTTTTTTCATGTACCTATGCATTCATTCATACATTGAGGACAATGCATGAGATAGATGTGGGGGAGGGTTCCAACATAACATAGGTTTTCTTTTTATTTTAAATAAAAAATTAACATTTTTCTTTCTTTAAAAAATTTTTTTTGAAAAGAGAGCAATATTTTGACATATTTTTTGTAAGAAATTAAGTCAATTTTAAGGAATAGGAGAATCCTAATTAGAATTTCTTATACTTGGTCAAAATAAGATTATTTGTTTGATTTCTAAAGTTAGGAAGAAAATTTAGAAAAGTAATTTAGTCTTGATTTTTACCTTGATGAAATATGCATGCTTTATGCACTCACACTTAGGGTTCAAAAACGAAGATTTTTATGCCTTATATATATATATATATATATATATATATATATATATATATATATATATATATATATATATATATATATATATATATATATATATAATTCTCTGATTAAGCTGGGTATTTGTGCCTCATAAAGTATAAGTATTCACGTTTAAAAGTGGTTCATATAATAAAATCCTTAGTTTTGTGTCCTTGTTAGCTCGAGTCCTTAAGTCTTTGGGTGTTTTCTCACCCAGTGCCCTAAGACCATCCAGTTTAGGAGTCACCGATTAAAGGCTTGTTACATGGGAAGATTAGAAAGCCTAATAGAACTAAGGAATGATATCACCAAAATTATTAAAAAAAAGAAAAGAAAATAAGGCATAAGAGTTAAAGTTAAAGAACCCAAATCAAATTTTCACGATCACAAGGTGCATATGACTTAGGGTAAGATAATAGACTAGATGAGAAATACAATTTGACTCCTTACCTTGATTAATAACAAATTTTTGAATAGAGACTAAGCTTAGGAATGACTAAGTTTTGGTAATCCTAAATACTTATAGGTTACTTGATTTTTACAATAATACTTCAAATATTTTTCTCTTTCAAAATGTGTTTTCAAAATACTAACACTTTATTTCTCTTTCTTTATGGATTTTGTAGGTGTAATCCACTTAAAACCCTCACGAGACAAAACTCGTCCTCTAGGAGAAACCTAGAGGCTTGACGGCTTGTTGCACATGCTTAGTACAATCGCGTGACCTGCGAAAGTATTCTAATAATTTCTTAGGTTTAGTTTTATTATTTGCTCGAGGACGAGCAAAAGATAGTTATGGGGTGTGATCGTACACGTATTTCGCATTCTTTTTATTACACTCCTATTTTTATCGTGTAATAAATCTGCTAATTTTCTTATCTTAAATGTCTATTTTGCAGAAGATAATCATGGAAAGAAAGAGGATAAAATTAAATAAATATTAGTTAAAGTCAGATTTAACTAGATCTATTTAGTTAGAGAAGTATAATCTCAAACCCAGTTGTTTAAATTCTGATTTGGTGAATCAAATGATTAACCGAAGATCAACGAAGATATCGTCAAAATTAGAAGCTCAAACAGAAAATCCAATTGGGAAAAAAAGAAAACTGATCAAACCAGAAATCTCCTCCCCTAGAACTAGCCACATCCAAGCCACGGATCTGTGACCATTTGGTGAGATTTGGGGGAGTGTTTGCTCTCCCTATCTTCAGACGCTCTCCACCATTCTGTATTTGGTATAACTACCTACAAATTCTCAGTGTATAGGGGACGATCAAGCAGAAAATAGAATAAATTTCTGTATAGGTTTAACTAAGATTTTTTTCTCTTTTTAATATGATTTTTTATGTAACTAAGATCGAAGAAGAGTTTCATGGGAGAACAAGAGTGATGCTTGTACTGAGAGTGACACTGGTGTAAGTATTCTTCTTTTCTTTCATTATTATTCAATTCTTTCAAAGTTTCTTTTTCTACACTTGTTTTTGTTGCTTCTCTCTTATATGTTTATGAATCCAAACGACTCTAATAGCTTCGAAGTTGCCTCGCCCTTGTAAGCGCCCTTGTAAGTGTCGTTGATGGTCTATGGTGATGAACAACCATTTCTATGGTAGTATGCTTGCACCTTTATTTCGTAGTATAGATCGGGAATGAAGAAGATCTCATCTGTTATGCTTCGCTCGCCTTCAATCAAAGGTACACCGTTGACAATGATTCCAGGAAATCATCAACCGGAAGAAATAGGTAATTCTTTAGTTTTCTTTCTTTTCTTTTAATCCTTTAGTTTAGCTCACCACTATCTCCCAGCTCTTTTATTTACTCTTTCTAATTTCTTTGTATAAAATCATTTCCTATTTTCTCCACCTTCTCAATCTACCACTTTCTTCTTAACTTAACATAACTTATTTTCATTTTTTTTTCAAGAACTAAAAGAAGAACTTTAATTATTTCAAGTGAACTAAAGAGAACTTACAAAAAGCTTCCATCGCTAGTCCCTTCTTGTGGATCACGACCGCATAGCCACTCGTTGTAGCGGTAGCATTGAGCACTTACACACTTCTGAAAAACACCTAGAGGGGGGGTGAATAGGTGTAATTGCTAATCTAATGATTCTTTTTAAAACTAAGTATGATGAATGATGCAACGATCTCTCAAAACAAGACTAAGAGCCGAATACCCCGTGAGAGGTTCTGAACTCCTTCCTCCCAATTCCCCTTGAATGGGTTAGAGGTGCGCAATGCTACCTTGTTGTATGAGATATGATCGATCAAGGCAAAGTATGATGGATGAATAGTGAGATGCACACAATATATCACAAGTATCACAAGCTTGAAGTAATAGCACTAAGAAAGAAACAAGATCACAAGTAAGTAATTGAAAGCAATATAGTGCAATAGAAATTTAAAGCAAGAATGGACACAAGGCAATCACAAACACAAGATGTTTGTTTCGAGGTTCGAGCCACCGCTCTACTCCCCACCTTCACCTCCGTGAAGGGTTTCCACTATCCACCGAGGACGCTTACAACGGTCTACCGAAGACCCGAGCACCGAGCTCCACCAAGTACAATAACCTCTACCGAAGAGGTGTCTCCACAAGAACAAGAAGAAGAACAAGAGTGATCACAACAAGATCACCAAACTCTTTTACAACACTCTCACTCTTTTTACAACTTCACTATAGAATGAGTTAAGGATTTTTGGCTCTATGAAGTGTAGTGAGAAAAACTCAGTTGTAGAGGTGATTTTAGCAAGGGAACACAACTGAAAACTAGCTCAAGAAAGAGTTAGAAATGGAGAGCTTAAACACTTTTCTTTTCTCTTTGAAAACTTTGAAAACTTGAGAATTTTTCTTGGTATTTAGTAAGAGAGTCTTCTCCTCTATTTATAGGGAGAGAAATGGGTTTAAAACATTTTATTTAGACCTTATTTGCTCTGAAAATAAACTAGAAAACCCTGTAAAAGTCTGCCAAAAAGCAGATCAAAAAACAGATTTCAGAATTAAACAAAAGAGGAAAGAGCCGTTGGGCAGCAGCAGGCTTGGCGTTCGACCGGGCCGGTCGACCGCCAGCTCAGCTGGCAAAGAGCCGTTGGCTCCGGTCGACCGGTCGGGTCGACCGCCACAAAAGACAGCACAGCTCTCTTCTTGCGGTCGACCGGACCGGTCGACCCAGAAAAACTGAGAGCAAGTGCATTCAGTCGGTCGACCCGGGCGGTCGACCGACAGACGTGCACAAACATGCACGTCCTGGCACTGGCGCCGGTCGACCGGGCCGGTCGGCCGGTTAGCCTGAAACAGGAAAAATCAGCAGGATTTGAACTTGGAAAATTTTGTGAAATAGTTTTGGGTTTTAAAAACAAACTTAAGTAGCATGCTAGTAGGAGTATATATACATGATCTAAACATGATATCCATTTTGTAAAACTTAGGGTCATGTAAATATACACTAAGGCATGAAACCAAATTTAAATATGAAAACTTAAATACAAGACATAAATTTTAACAAAACCAAATTTTGTGTGTGTATATCCTAGAGCCAATATCCAACACTCAAACTTTAACATTCTAATTCTTACATTGGTTCTAAGTACAACAAGTGCTTCAAGGGGGCTTTTCACCATCAAGGTCTTCAACACTTGAGTCTTGAGCCCACTTTGAGTTGACTTGAGTCCAAAACACTTTCTTTTAGGGTGTAAACCTTTTAGTAGAGTTAGAACCCTGAAACACACTTAAACAATAAATAATATTAGTACAAATAACTTAATATGTTTTGTAATCATCAAAACACACTAAACATGGGTGATTGTAACCTTGGGCCAACAATCTCCGCCTTTTTGATGATGACAAAACATATAAGTTATTTAAACAAAAATGGAATAAGAGTTTGGAAAACTCCCCCTCAAATAATGCTATGTATAAGAATGACTATTGAAAACACAATACATAAAGCATTTAAAACACAATAGTTTTGTCAAAAACTTAAATATCAAAAACTTAAATAAACAAACTTCCTTTTTCTCCATAAAATAAAACTCAAATAATATCAAAACTTAATTCTCCCCCTTTTTGTCATACATCAAAAAGGGTTAAAACAAAGCAATTGAAAATTTTATATTTAAGAATCCATAATGCAAACATTCAACTCACCACAAATAAATGAAAATCTAGCATAATCTAGAGGTTTAGTAAAAATATCGGCAAGTTGAAAATCGGTAGAAACATAATCAATATCAATATCACCTTTCTCATAATGATCTCTAAGAAAGTGATACCTAATGTCAATGTGTTTGGTTTTACTATGTTGATTTGCATTCTTTGTCATGTGAATAGTACTAGTATTATCACAAAATATTTTAACATGATCAAAGTGTAAATCATAATCGAGGAGAGTATGTTTCATCCAAAGAACTTGTGCACAACAAGCTCCGGCTGCAACATACTCCGCCTCGGCGGTTGAAAGGGCTACCGAATTTTGCTTTTTGAAAGACCAAGATACAAGACAATTACCTAAGAATTGACATGTTCCACTTGTGCTCTTCCTATCTACCCTACAACCCGCATAGTCGGCATCCGAAAAACTCGTCATTGAAAATTGGCCGGTTTTCGGATACCACAAACCCATTTCAATAGTGCCCTTAAGGTATCTAATTATGCGTTTAACCGCAATTATATGAGACTCTTTTGGACAAGATTGAAAACGTGCACAAAGACAAACGGAAAACATAATATCCGGCCTACTAGCCGTCAAATACAATAAACTACCAATCATGCTACGATAAAGCTTAATGTCTACACTTTTACATTGTTCATCCTTGTCAAGCTTGGTAGTTGTTGCCATGGGAGTTTTGCTTACTTTAGATCCTTCAAGCCCGAACCTTTTGATTAGTTCCTTTGTGTACTTGGCTTGATTGATGAAGATCCCATCCTTCCTTTGCTTGATTTGGAGTCCAAGGAAATAGTTGAGTTCCCCCATCATAGACATTTCAAATTCTTCCTTCATGCATGATTCAAAAGCTTGGCAAAGAGATTCATTAGTAGAACCAAAAATAATGTCATCAACATAAATTTGCACAATAAGAATATCTTTTTCTACATGTTTTGTAAACAAAGTTGTGTCAATTTTACCTTTCTTAAAACCATTTGAAATTAAAAATGAAGAAAGTCTTTCATACCAAGCCCTAGGGCTTGTTTTAAACCATAAAGAGCTTTATCTAATTTAAATACAAAATCCGGATGTGTAGGATCAACAAACCCGGGGGGTTGTTCAACATACACCTCTTCTTCAATAAAACCATTTAGAAAAGCACTTTTAACATCCATTTGAAACAATTTAAAATCTTTATATGAGGCAAATGCTAGTGTCATCCGTATGGCTTCAAGCTGTGCTACGGGTGCAAAGGTTTCTTCAAAATCGATTCCTTCGATTTGAGTGTAACCTTGGGCCACTAACCTAGCTTTGTTTCTAACTACATTACCCGATTCATCCAACTTGTTCTTAAAGATTCACTTAGTACCAATTGTTGGTCTATCGTGGGGCCTAGGAACAAGGTGCCAAACTTGGTTGCGCTCAAATTGATTGAGCTCCTCTTGCATGGCTAGCAACCAATATGAATCGGCCTCGGCTTGAGGACATTTTTGGGTTCAACATGAGAAATGAATGCATAATGACCACAATAATCATGAAGTTTAGAGCGAGTGGTTACCCCTTTAGATACTTCACCTATGACGAGGTCCTTGGGATGATGAGGATTGTATCTCCAACCCTTTGGAAGTTGTTGAGTAGGCTCCACGTCAATTGATTGAATTTCATGTCCTTGAGCCTCTTCTACTTTAGCTTCACTTCCTTCATCATCCTTTGGCTTGTCTCCCATAGTAGGTGTATCCTCCAAGGTCACTTTCTCCAAGCCTTCATCCAATGCATCTATTTCTACAACATTCTTAACAAACATGTTAGATTCCTCAAACTTAACATGTATAAATCCTCAATAGTCAAGGATGATCTATTGAAGACTCTATAAGCCTTGCTAGTACTAGAATAACCAACAAAAATAGCCTCATAAGATCTAGCATCAAATTTTCTAAATTATCTTTTGTATTTAAAACAAAACATTTGCATCCAAAAACCTTGAAATATGAAACATTTGGTTTTCTAGAAAAGTACATTTCAAAGGAAGTTTTTGAAGTATTTTTACACAAGAAAACACGATTTGATATATAGCATGATGTATTAACGGCCTCGGCCCACAAATAATGTGGTAGACCATATTCACTTAGCATTGTCCTAGCCATCTCTTGTAAAGTTCGATTTTTCCGTTCAACTACTCCATTTTGTTGTGGAGTTCTAGGACAAGAAAGTTCATGCTTTATTCCATGTTCTTCACAAAAAGTGGTAAAGGGAAGGTTAATGAACTCACCTCCTCTATCACTTCTTATTCTTAAAATTGAAACATCTTTTTTTTTTCAACTCTTTTCTTAAAGGTTTGGAAATATGAAAAAAGCTTGATTTTTGTGTTCAAGAAAGAAAACCCAAGTAAATCGTGAAAAGTCATCAACCAAAACAAATGCAAATCTATTCCACTTAGACTTTGGTTTGTGTAGGGCCACATAGATCCATATGGATTAACTCCAAAGGACGTGATGTCATGATATCCTTAATTGATTTGAAAGAAGACTTAGTTTGTTTCCCAAAGTGACATGCGTCACAAACTCAGTCCTTTTCAAAATTCAAACAAGGAATACCTTTTCACCATTTCCTTTGTGTTTAACCTAGAAATATGGTCAAATGAAATATGGCCTAATCTTCTATGCCACAACCAAGAGTCATCATCGAGGGCTTTTAAACAAGTAATATTACAAGTCATATTAGACATATCTATCATATAAACATTACTTTCACGAAAACCGGAAAACACACAAGTATTAGAAATTCTATCAATTACTTTACAAGCTACATTATCAAAAACAACATCAAAACCTTTATCACAAAGTTGACTAACACTCAAGAGGTTATGCTTGAGGCCATCAACTAAAACTACATTCTCAATTAAAGGGGATGTGTCAAGTTTTACATTACCAATACCGATGATTTTACCCTTGGCGTCATCTCCGAAGGTGACGGTGCCACCTTCATGGTATCTTGATAGGGTTGCAAAGTTGTTGATGTCCCAAGTCATGTGCCTTGAGCAACCACTATCAAGATACCACAATCCTCTACGTCGTTGGGCTTTGGAAGGTACCTATATCATTTAACAAAGTTGTTGACTTTGGTACCCAAACTTTCTTGGGTCCTTGAAAGTTAGTGTTTCGAACCCAAACATTATGAAAAGATGCACTTAGTCTATCATAGCAAAAATTGGCTAAGTGTCCTTTCCGCCCACAATGTGAACATGAGAACACTCTTCCATACATGAATGCATGATGTGTGTGTGAAGTGTGAGCTTGCTTTGGGGGTTTTCCACGATGTAAAGGTTGTGTGGTATGAACATGAGCATGAGCATGGTGAACATTTTTCTTAGGGGCTTGTTTCTTAGGAAACATAGCCTCTATCTTCTTCTTATTAAACTCACAATTTTTAAAACAATTCCTAATGAGTCTATTCTTTCTTTAAGCATGGTAATCTCATTAGAATCAACTAGTGAGGACTTGCCTTTACAAGAAATCTTATATTTGTCAAAATCTTTTTGGGTGGAAACAAGAGTGGAAAGTAATTCATCTTTTTCTTTAGAAATAGTAAAGACTTGATGATTAAGAGATTCATTTTCCTTTTTCATTTTTAAATACTTTTTCTTTAAGAGATCATAATTGTGAGACAATTCTACAAAAGCTTCTCCTAGTTCATCCATGGATAGTTCTTCATCAAAAGAAGTGGAAGGGGTTACCTTGCTTGTGCTTTCATTAGCCATGAAGAACATGTTGGCGGTGTCGATTTTCTCTTCGGATTCGCTTTCGGAATCCCATGTTGCTTTCATAGCTTTCTTCTTGTAAGGCTTCTTTGAGGTGGAGGGCTTCACTTTATCCGGGCACTCCGCAACAATGTGTCCCGGTCTTTGGCAATTGAAGCAAATTATCTTTCTTTCTTCTTTACCTCCTTGCCATCTCCTTCTTCCTTGA
The DNA here is from genome assembly GCA_038442645.1 of Agave tequilana. NCBI lineage: Eukaryota > Viridiplantae > Streptophyta > Magnoliopsida > Asparagales > Asparagaceae > Agave > Agave tequilana. Next base: position 35,683 of record JAVJIF010016184.1, on the reverse strand, counting down.
AATTTAGCCTTGTTGTACATCCTCCGGACGTTCTTCACAAGAAGTGAGAGCTCTTCGTCATCTTCTTCATCATCGTCTTCGTCAGAGTGTGTGGATTGGCTTTTGAAGGCTATAGTCTTCTTCTTGGAAGGAGCCATGTCCTCCCTTGCTTTCCTCTCCATCTCATGGGTTTTGAGGTTCCCAATGAGACCTATTAGCACCATCTCCTCCTTGTCATTGAGTTCCTTCAAGGTTGTTGCTTTTACTTCCCATGAAGGAGGAAGAGCCCGGATGATCTTTCTCACCTTTTGATCATTGTCAATACCATCACCTAGAGAAGAAAGTCCATTAGTGATCTTTGTAAATTTTGTAACCATATCATCTATGGTTTCATGTTCTTGCATGCTAAAGTTCTCATATTGGGACCGAAGAAGGTCTATCTTAGCCCTCTTCACTTGTGAAGTCCCTTCATGTGTAACTAGCAAATGTGTCCAAATTTCATATGCGGACTTGCAATGAATAACTCTAGCTATATCATCATCATTAAGGGCTTGAAGTAGTGCATAGTGAGCCCTAGCATTGGCATCAAATTCTTTGGTCTCAATTTCGGACCAAGTAGATTCATCACCGGGGGGTGCACTAAAGGGTTTGGTCACGGCCTTTGCAACTCGGCTACCTAGAGATTGCAAGAAAACGGTCATCTTAACCTTCCATAGGGAAAGTTAAGTCCATCAAACTTAGGGGGTGTCTTGATACCATCGGCCATTTTTACTAAGTAAGTATGAATGAAATGATTAGCAAAATTAGGATCTCTCTAAGGTTGTTAAGCCAAATCCTAGAGTCCAAGCTCTGATACCAATTGAAAAACACCTAGAGGGGGGTGAATAGGTTTAATTGCTAATCTAATGATTCTTTTTAAAACTAAGTATGATGAATGATGCAACGATCTCTCAAAACAAGACTAAGAGCCGAATACCCCGTGAGAGGTTCTGAACTCCTTCCTCCCAATTCCCCTTGATTGGGTTAGAGGTGAGCAATGCAACCTTGTTGTATGAGATATGATCGATCAAGGCAAAGTATGATGGATGAATAGTGAGATGCACACAATATATCACAAGTATCACAAGCTTGAAGTAATAGCACTAAGAAAGAAACAAGATCACAAGCAAGTAATTGAAAGCAATATAGTGCAATAGAAATTTAAAGCAAGAATGGACACAAGGCAATCGCAAACACAAGATGTTTGTTTCGAGGTTCGAGCCACCGCTCTACTCCCCGCCTTCACCTCCGTGAAGGGTTTCCACTATCCACCGAGGACACTTACAACGGTCTACCGAAGACCCGAGCACCGAGCTCCACCAAGTACAATAACCTCTACCGAAGAGGTGTCTCCACAAGAACAAGAAGAAGAACAAGAGTGATCACAACAAGATCACCAAACTCTTTTACAACACTCTCACTCTTTTTACAACTTCACTATAGAATGAGTTAAGGATTTTTGGCTCTATGAAGTGTAGTGAGAAAAACTCAGTTGTAGAGGTGATTTTAGCAAGGGAACACAACTGAAAACTAGCTCAAGAAAGAGTTGGAAATGGAGAGCTTAAACACTTTTCTTTTCTCTTTGAAAACTTTGAAAACTTGAGGATTTTCTTGGTATTAGTAAGAGAGTCTTCTCCTCTATTTATAGGGAGAGAAATGGGTTTAAAACATTTTATTTAGACCTTATTTGCTCTGAAAATAAACTGGAAAACCCTGTAAAAGTCTGCCAAAAAGCAGATCAAAAAACAGATTTCAGAATTGCACAAAAGAGGAAAGAGCCGTTGGGCAGCAGCAGGCTTGGCGGTCGACCGGGCCGGTCGACCGCCAGCTCAGCTGGCAAAGAGCCGTTGGCTCCGGTCGACCGATCGGGTCGACCGCCACAAAAGACAGCACAGCTCTCTTCTTGCGGTCGACCGGACCGGTCGACCCAGAAAAATCGAGAGCAAGTGCATTCAGTCGGTCGACCCGGGCGGTCGACCGACAGACGTGCACAAACGTGCACGTCCTGGTACTGGCGCCGGTCGACCGGGCCGGTCGGCCGGTCAGCCTGAAACAGGAAAAATCAGCAGGATTTGAACTTGGAAAATTTTGTGAAATAGTTTTGGGTTTTAAAAACAAACTTAAGTAGCATGCTAGTAGGAGTATATATACATGATCTAAACATGATATCCATTTTGTAAAACTTAGGGTCATGTAAATATACACTAAGGCATGAAACCAAATTTAAATATGAAAACTTAAATACAAGACACAAATTTTAACAAAACCAAATTTTGTGTGTGTGTATCCTAGAGCCAATATCCAACACTCAAACTTTAACATTCTAATTCTTACATTGGTTCTAAGTACAACAAGTGCTTCAAGGGGGCTTTTCACCATCAAGGTCTTCAACACTTGAGTCTTGAGCCCACTTTGAGTTGACTTGAGTCCAAAACACTTTCTTTTAGGGTGTAAACCTTTTAGTAGAGTTAGAACCCTGAAACACACTTAAACAATAAATAATATTAGTACAAATAACTTAATATGTTTTGTAATCATCAAAACACACTAAACATGGGTGATTGTAACCTTGGGCCAACAACTTCTATTATAAAATTCTGAAATTCTGTATTTTCTATGCAGGTTTGAATTCAATCATATAGCTCTGATTCTTACTCCATTACAAATTAATATCACATTAATTTGCTATCTGGTTGTACTAAAGGTGGGACAGCTGAACTTAAGCTCTGATACCAACCTGTAACACCCCGCCCAACCGGCTACAAAAATGCTAGTGCAACGTAGATACGCAGGGCAAAAATACCCTCACATATGTATGCTAAGCATAACAGTACAACCAGGAATCGGAGTATGGAAGCACAGTGGTAATATACATTCCAATATTACAATTCAAGTACAGTGTTATCATGGTATGTGATCCAATATTACATGAATATTATATCACTGGATCGTACAAAAACATGATTTACAAGAATTTACAAGATATAATATTGGAAGAGGCTTCCGAGCTGGAAAGGGATCTCGAGAGTTAGATAAAGGAGATGGATCTGGAAGATCATCTGATACATTCTCAAGCTTCTGTCAGGTTTTGATCCTAGGACTTGCTACGCTTCCGCTGCACACTCAGATCAGCAATAGGAACTTCACTTACATCCAAGCTCCAGAATCTGGATATGCAGGTCCAGGATTGTCAGAATGCAACTCAACGAGTACATAAGAAAGACAATGGCGTGCGCTAAAGCAAATACACATGTACCGAAAATAGATGGAGTTACGTGAAAACATGTTTATGTATGCATGAAATCAAGATAAACATGTATGCATGAAATCAGGATCAAATCATATCAATAAAAGCATATGTAATTCATCATCGATATATGTATAATGTAAATGTTTGCAAAACCAATTGCATAAACTCAATTTCTGGATCCATGAGATTAGTATGTCGAGCGGATAATCCAAATAAGGAAACTCTCGTCTATATACCAAATACCTCACTTCACCATCAACGGGGCATATACAACTAGAGTTGCTGAGAATTGGCATATCAATAATGTTGTCATGTCATTTCATCTCTGTGGAATTATGATTAATAATGGAGTCAAGTCAATATATGTTTCAATGGTACTTGTGTTAATCAGTATCAGAAGTATCAGTATCAGAAATGATCTGAGTTATAAACTGGTAACACAAACTGGAAACATGAACTTCCCAAATGATGGACAAGATATTGTCATGTTAGGATGAGTCATGAGGTATGAATAATAATAGTAGGATAGTAGTATTGGCAATAACAATAATCAGTATCATTTGTTATTCTAAACGATCCCCACCAGTGTCCCATACCATTGGCAGTACACCTGAAACCCGTAGTTCCAGCAGAACACATCCGAACTCTGATATATGGTTTATCTACATTCGAACAGGGGAGTGACTGAATAACGTATGCTCCTAACATTATTAATGTTGGAATAATTGATATTGTATACTAGGTTTAAGTGGTATCAAGAGAACATTGAAACAAGTGAACATGAGAACATGGAAACAAGTGAACATGAGAACAAGAGGATCATGGCCGCGATGTCATGGACGCAAGAGGCACCCCCACGGACTCGAGCGGTACCCCCACCACGTTACGTGATGTGTACTTCACTCCGTGTGTACTTGCTCCACACACCTTTTGTGTACCATGTAGGAGACGGTTTCAGGACTCAAAAGGCACCCCCACGGACTCGAGATGTACCCCTACCACATTGTGGTGTGTACTTCACTCCGTGTGTACTTTGCTCCATTCACCGCTCCCTGTAGGCTCAAGAGGTACCCCCACGGACTCTAGAGGCATCCCCACCACGCATGCGATGTGTACTTAGCTCCGTGTGTACTTTGCTTCACATATATGCATTAGTAACAGTAGTACCAAGATTTTCATGTTCCGGATTCAGTAATACGGTATTCAGTATTCAGGAGTATTGTATCAGGAAGTTCAGAGGACTTTGTATAAAATGTGTATCAAGAGTCAGGAGTACGGAAATACGCTTGTCCAGAATTTAAGAGTTCATGAATATTAATTTATCTGATAATGTTAGATACTATAATCAGTCCAGTGTCCATGCAGTATATTATGATAACTGTTTACGAGGATCTTTAGGAGTTCAGTATCAGTAGTATCAAGAGTACAGTATCAGGGAGATGTAGGATTCTAGAGGTGGCCTCTGTGGATTCAAAAGGTGGCCCCCACCACAGAGACATGTGATGTGGCACTTTGCTCCGCGTGGCACTTAGTTCCACACATCAAGTATGGGATTCTAGAGGTGGCCTCTGTGTTATTTCACGTAGCACTTAGTTTCACATACCAAAACAATAATAGGAATATCATGCATCAAGATTCAGTAGTGATTCCCTGTAAAGCGATAATCATGATTCAGGTATTATATTTAGTCAGGAGTTACGGTACCAAGTCTGGAATCAGTATAGTGTAATAGATGAGGAGTTATGGTACCGTTTAGTAATCAGTATATGTTCTGTAAGTATATGAGATGTCAATGTCATGTCAATGTCAGGTGTCACTGTCATGTCCAGTATAATGTCAGTATCAAGTATCAGTAACAGACGTTAAGTCAGGTAATCCATGTCAACTATCAGTGACAATATCAGTATCAGTATCTAATAAATAGTATAAAAGCAGCACTACAGCTATGCACATACAAGCGGAGCAAAGCAGTGTTGGGGCACATATAGCGAACAGTGTTTAAGCACTAAAGCGCTAAGTGGAGCTACAGGAATGACTCAATTAGATTGCGAGTCTAAAATCCGCAGAGTTTTGCCTTAACGAGTCTAGTGAATAAAGCACTGAGCGTTAAATACGCCAACCAGGCAAAGACAAGAGACCGAGAACAGTCTAAGTGCACCCCTTTCGGGAAGTGGGCATAAAAGAGACCATACGTCTAATAGGGCCAGATGGCCAAGTTGGTACCTGCAGAAAATGGTCTTAGTACCGCACACAAACACATATATGTAAATATAATAAATAGTGGTTTGTAGTACAAGCCATTAGTATTGTGTAGACGATCCACTCCGCAAAGCTACCAGGAAACCCTTAAGGATATTAGTCTTTGTAATGCCTATTGGATAGCCTGTAGAGTGGTCTCTCGGATGATAATCCCGAAGGACCATTTTGTTGGCCCAAAGGCCTTCCACCCTAGTTTTGATGATGATTAACTCATGTAGTTATGTTTACTAATAATCTTGTGTTGTTTAAGTTTCAGATCATTAACCAAGATATTAGTTGGTGATTAGCTTCAACAAGGTGTTTGGAAGCTTTCACAAGTGATTCCAGGGCCAAAGCTTCAAGATCACACTTTGCCTAGCCCATGGATGGAGTTTTGGAGCAAGTCTTCTTGATGACACGAAGACTTAGGTATCCATAGTTTAGATAGTGTGTTTTAGATCCATTTGTAAAGCTTAGTATAGTTGATATGCTCAAGTGCACAAACACACACATTTTCATGATTTGGATTTTGATTTTCATGAATAGTAGATCAAAACAAGTTTACTTTATTCCTATGTATATTAGATATGTTCTAGATATACATACATGCTTTAAAGTTGCTAGACAAACTTATTTTGACTATCCTATTCATGTTTCGGAAAAATCAAGTTTGACAAAAATACAAGTTTTGTTTTTTGATAAAATTTGCAAGACTCAAAAAATGAATTGATATGATTGATATATGTCTTGAAATTTTTATCACTTGTTTGAGTTTTGATATAAAATGATAAAAATATTTTTGGTGATTTTTAGAAGTATTAAAAGATTTTTATAAAATATTTTTAACCCAGTTTTCAGGTCCAGGACTCAACCACTCGACTAAGCCAGGTTATTAGTCGACTTGGCTGAAGTCCGGTCGACCGGGCCGGTCGACCGGACGTGCACAGAGCTGTGCACGTTTGGAGTCCCTTAGACGGTCGACCGGACCGGTCGACGGGTCTGAGAGCTCTGCTCTTTGTTTTTCTGGGTCGACCGGGCCGGTCGACCGCAGTTGCCCAACGGTCATATTTCTGACCGTTGGCGGTCGACCGGGCGGTCGACCGCTGCCTGTCAGAGCTGCCAGCTCAGCTCTAACGGCTAGTTTCTATTTAGGCCTATATAAACCCCATCTCTTTGGGATTTTGGCCAAGGTTTTCAAGGAGAAAAATTTCAGTGTTTCTCTAGTGTTTAAACAATTTTTAAAAGAGTTTAAGTGTCAAAAAGATTTAATCTTTATTGTTTTTGGGTTTTTGGAAAATCAAAGAAAGCTAGGGTTTTGGGAGATTGTTTTGTTTTTCATTTTCTATCATTTACAAGTGATTTCCCAAGTAGTTTTCTTTGTTGCTGGTTTCCAAAAACACCTTGTTTCCACACTTGAGCTATCACCTATCCTAATCTATTAGGATCTTGTTTTTGTGAAAAAAGAAAAAGGAAAGAGGTTTGTGGTTGAAAGAGACCACCTTTTGTAAACCCTTGATTTCTTGGTTGCTCCTCTTTGGTAGAGGTTGAGGTTGTGTAATTGGGTTGTTGGTTTGCTCCCTCTTAGGTAGAGGTGGAGTTTGATTTGTATCCCTCAAGTGTGAGGTGATTGAGTTTGGTTGTAAACCTCTTCGGTAGAGGTGGTTGTTGTTGGTTGTTGGCCTCGGTGGAGGTTGTTGTTTGAGAGAGGAGTTAGGTACTCCTATTGTTGTAACAAATCCTTCTCGGTGAAGGTTCCCTCGGTGGGAGTCCTCGGTGGACGCTATAGTGGATTGGAAATCCTACACGGTGGTGTAGGCGGGGATGTAGAGCAAGGTGCTCGAACCTCGAAACATATCTTGGTGTTTGCGTTTTGATCCATTGTCTCTCTAACTCTCTCTCTTTATATTGTGCAAAGCATCATTCATAACATCATATCATATTTGCTTGTGTTGAGCATAATTCATATTGCCATATCTATTTACTTGTGTTGTGCCTTGCATATTTCATATTGCTATATCTTGTATATGCTTGGTTGTTTGTGTGTGCCTCACTTGTACCTAATCAACAAGAGCTTCACATAGCACCTCAACCCATTCAAGGGGAATCAAGAGGAGTTAGTCCAGAGCCCTTCACGGGAATTCGGCTACACTTGTTGATTGTACTAAGTGTGTTGCAAGATTTGCATTAGCTTCCGCATTTAGCGCACTTAGTCTTGCATTTGTATTCTAGATTAGCACTTTCACCTATTCACTCCCCCCCTCTAGGTGTTTTTCAATTGGTATCAGAGCGAGTGCTCCTGATATTAGCTTAACATCCTAGGAGTGAGATCCATTTGCTTGCTAATCTTTTGTTTGCATTTGCTTGTTTGCACACATATAGTTTACCATGACCTTCATGACCCCACCTATGTTTGACCCTTCCAACATTCATGTTTGGAAGATTAGGATGACTGTTTATTTACAAACCCTAGGTCATAAAGTTTACCTTGCCATTACCAAGGAATCCTTCCTTAGTGATAGCAATCATATAGGGGCCAATGCACAAGCCCTAGAGGCCATTAGAAGCACTTTATCTAAAGATTATCTTATGAGTGTTTCTAACCTTGATTCCGCTTTTGTAGTGTGGAACAAATTGACAACAACCACCACCTCCGAGCTTCAAGTGCCAAATCAACCGGAGGAATCTAGTGGAGAATCCGATTCACAATGCTTCATGGTCCAAGGGAATGACTCCCTTGAGGTACATTCGGAACCCCACTTAGATTGTGATGATAGTGCTAGTTCTTCAAATGATTTTGTTGCTCCACATGCTTTAAATGAAGAACTATCTATTGTGTGTGAAAAATTGCTTGAGAAATATAAGATTTTGCAAAAGAAAAGTCTAGGTCTTGAAAAAGAAAATAAAAGTTTTCATTCTAGACTTGACATTGTTTTGCAAGAGAAAGAGGAGATTTCTAATGAAAAGGATTCATTGAAATCTCAACTTGATCTTGCTCTAAAAGAAAATAACGTTTTAAAATCTAAAAATGATTGCCATGTTCTTTTGAAGAAAAATGAAAATTGACTTCAAAAGTTGATTTTGTTTTAAAAGAGAATGTTGATTTGAAAAATAAAATTATTTCTATTTCAAATGAGTTGAATGCTTGTTTAGATAAGAATATGGTTTTGCAAAATAAAATTGATGCACATGTTTGCCATGCTAGTGTAGCTTCTTCATCTAGTCTACCTAATGCATGTACCTCTTCTTCTAAGATTAATAATGATATATCCATGCTTAAGAAGAAGGTAGATTGTTTGGGCTCCACTATGAGCTAATGTGCCATGAACCACACTCGCTTGGAATCCTTGGTTTGAAAGAAACAAGTTCCAACTTTTATGCATGCACACCTTCCACGGCATACACATGCTCCTCACAAACACACCCATCACCATATGTATGCTCATGTGTACACTTGTACACATTGTGGACGTAAGGGCCACCTTGCTAAATTTTGCTATGATAGATTACATACTCCTAATTTAGCAAAGAACTTTGTTTGGGTTAGAGAAGGTACTAACCCCCATGGACCCAATAAGATATGGGTACCAAAGACCACCCCTCCTATTATTTTTGATGTAGGTGTGGGCTCTCACATGACGTGAGAGTGATAGCACCTTGGAGTGGATGCGTTCCGGACTTAAAGGAAATCAATTGGATGCATCACTTTCAAGGGAAGGTTTGGTGGAGAGGACCACCATGTTTTGGAGACAAGGAGAGTTGCTTCTTCGGTTTTGGTAACAATCCTTTGCTCCCATTTATTATGTTTACATGCTTTCCACTTCATTGTTTATAGCATGTTTTGATATTTTATAGCATGTTTTTGATGTCTATGGATTAGTATGTTCATTCCATGTTTATTAGATCCTTGACATACATGTATAGTATTTGAGACACACATGCTTATTTGAATCATACTTAGTGTTCTCACTTTTGTTTTAAGCTATAATGTACATCATGAATCTAATACATGTGAATTTACATAGTAATCATGTTTTAGTTTTATCATGATGATTTTTATATGTGTTTTGATGCTTCATGTTTAGATTACTTATTTAGATGTTAGTTTTCATTAAGACTAGGACTTATACTTGTACATATAGTGGGCCACAAATTAATCTATATATGTTGAGCTTGATTGCCTATTTGAACCCATTAGATGTTCTAGTATAGTCTAGTTTTGATGATTCATACATTTTAAACTTGTATTCTCATTTTTTTAATTTGTCTTATGATTGTGTGTTTCACTTCATATGTTTGTATTGCCAAATTTTAAGATATACATGTATACCCTTTGAGTCATTTGCCTTTCATGCAAATCTATATATGGACTCAATTGTGTTTAGGGATATGTTTGTATACTTATTGTGTTGACAATTCATACATATACTTGAAATGAAATTTATTTTGGTGAAGATTTAGTCTTTCTTGACTTTGTGTTTAATTATTTAACTTCATGTATATGTCTATCTTGTCCAAACTATTAGATATACATGTTTATCCTTTTGAGCCACGTGCCTTCATGCATATATTTTGTGGACTCGTTGAGTTTTGGATATGTATGTATACTCTAGTTTGTATTAGACATACATATGCCTTGAAGATTGAATAGTTTAGATGATTTTTCATGTTTTCATGTTTAAGGAATAATTGAGCTTAATTGGAAATTTCATAATGCCATGTCACACATTTCTTGTACACTCATCATTTTTTAAAAATATTTCTCATGAGTATGTTTTCATGAGCATGTATGGACTTTATTGAATATTGAGTGTTTTCAAGTACTATGTGATTTACATGTATTTTATGAAAATTATTTTGTTTTATTCCTTGCTTGAAGGATTTCGTACTAGTTAATAAAACTTTCCATTTTGACTAGTTCGTATTCTTCAATTTGGTAGTGATTTTTCAAACAAAACTTATTTTCCAAATCTATTTTGAAAACCCCTACCCTTAACGGGAGGTTGGATGGGAGTCCATGCCTTGTATTGTTTATATTGAAAATCTTTTTAAACTTGTGCATGAGATGGGTGGATTGGTAATATGATGTATACACTTGAATTTATTGTTATGTCAATTGGTATCATTGAACTCTTTCAATTGGTATCATTTTGATCTTCTTGTATACTCATATATGTTTTGTATGTATGTATGATTTCAATTCCAAGTATATCAATTTCTATTGGTATCTATTTTCCATACATATATATGTTTGTGTTTATGCTTGTGCTTGAGTTTTCAATTTTGTTTAAATTGATTACTTTTAAATTGGTATCAAGACTATGCATGATTTTAGTTTGTATTTCATAAAGGGGGAGAAAATTTGATTTGTATTTTAATTGGTATTTGTACTCCCACACTTTATGATTAAAAGATGTTATTTTAAATATATGATATCAACATCAAATTTGTTTATATGTTTTTAAAATGAATAATTCTTACAATTGGTATCAATGTTTCTATGTAAAATCTTTTCTATTGGTAAAACATTTACAATTGGTATCAAAATTTGTGTTTAGACATTCAAAATTTATTATGTCTAATTTCAATGGTATCTAAAAAATTTTTTTCAATTGGTATCTAAAATTTAGTTTAAAGTAAAATACAAAAGCTTAGATTTAATTTTCTTATATGCAAGGAGAGCTTAACATCTCTTCCACATATAGATTCATGTTGAGTGTATTGTGTATTGAAAAGCTTAACATCTTTTCTTTATGTGGTACACGTGTGTAGGGGGAGCTTCACATCTCATCTTATTCATTACATAATGTGTGTTATTGTGAATTAGGGCTTAACATCCATCTTTCATGTAATGCATATGTGTAGGGAAGCTAACTTAGCGTCTTCCTCTTCATGAATGTATATAGCATATAACATTTATTGATCCTTGTTTATTTTCATTTGGTATCAAGATGCTTCATTGACATATCTTTAATTGATATCATGTTTGTAGTCACCCCTTATTGACCTTGTTTTTATTTTAGACAAAAAGGGGGAGACCTTTGTTTGTATTGTTTTGATTGTTTACCCCTTTGTTGATGATTGACAAAAAGGGGGAGAAAGATTTTGAGTTTGTTGAGATTTATATATGCATAGTTATGTTTTTGTATATATAAGTTTAATATAGTTTAATGTATGTTAATTGGTATCTAGAAATGTTTATTTGTTTATTGGTATCTAGAGTTGGTATCTAGAGCATCTAGAAAATGTTTATTTGTTAATTGGTTGTTAATTGGTATCTAGAGCATGCTTTGTTTTGAATATTTCATTGGTATCTAGAACCTTTATTGTTTATGCATATTTATGCATTCATGTTTAAGAGCCTTCATTGCATATTATTATGTTTATTTGTCTATGCATGAGTTAAGGGGGAGCTTCTTTGAAGCTTTACTTTAATCCATGCATATATAACTCCATGAGTTTTGTCATCATCAAAAAGGGGGAGATTGTTGGCCCAAAGGCCTTCCACCCTAGTTTTGATGATGATTAACTCATGTAGTTATGTTTACTAATAATCTTGTGTTGTTTAAGTTTCAGATCATTAACTAAGATATTAGTTGGTGATTAGCTTCAACAAGGTGTTTGGAAGCTTTCACAAGTGATTCCAGGGCCAAAGCTTCAAGATCACACTTTGCCTAGCCCATGGATGGAGTTTTGGAGCAAGTCTTCTTGATGACACGAAGACTTAGGTATCCATAGTTTAGATAGTGTGTTTTAGATCCATTTGTAAAGCTTAGTATAGTTGATATGCTCAAGTGCACAAACACACACATTTTCATGATTTGGATTTTGATTTTCATGAATAGTAGATCAAAACAAGTTTACTTTATTCTTATGTATATTAGATATGTTCTAGATATACATACATGCTTTAAAGTTGCTAGACAAACTTATTTTGACTATCCTATTCATGTTTCAGAAAAATCAAGTTTGACAAAAATACAAGTTTTGTTTTTTGATAAAATTTGCAAGACTCAAAAAATGAATTGATATGATTGATATATGTCTTGAAATTTTTATCACTTGTTTGAGTTTTGATATAAAATGAAAAAATATTTTTGGTGATTTTTAAAAGTATTAAAAGATTTTTATAAAATATTTTTAACCCAGTTTTCAGGTCCAGGACTCAACCAGTCGACTAAGCCAGGTTATTAGTCGACTTGGCAAAAGTTCGGTCGACCGGACCGGTCGACCGGACGTGCACAGAGCTGTGCACGTTTGGAGTCCCTTAGACGGTCGACCGGACCGGTCGACCGGGTCTGAGAGCTCTGCTCTCTGTTTTTCTGGGTCGACCGGGCCGGTCGACCGCAGTTGCCCAACGGTCATATTTCTGACCGTTGGCGGTCGACCGGGCGGTCGACCGCTGCCTGTCAGAGCTGCCAGCTCAGCTCTGACGGCTAGTTTCTGTTTTGGCCTATATAAACACCATCTCTTTGGGATTTTGGCCAAGGTTTTCAAGGAGAAAAATTTCAGTATTTCTCTAGTGTTTAAACAAGTTTTTAAAAGAGTTTAAGTGCCAAAAAGATTTAATCTTTATTGTTTTTGGGTTTTTGGAAAATCAAAGAAAGCTAGGGTTTTGGGAGATTGTTTTGTTTTTCATTTTCTATCATTTACAAGTGATTTCCCAAGTAGTTTTTCTTTGTTGCTGGTTTTCAAAAACACCTTGTTTCCACACTTGAGCTATCACCTATCCTAATCTATTAGGATCTTGTTTTGTGGAAAAAGAAAAAGGAAAGAGGTCTGTGGTTGAAAGAGACCACCTTTTGTAAACCCTTGATTTCTTGGTTGCTCCCTCTCTGGTAGAGGTTGAGGTTGTGTAATTGGGTTGTTGGTTTGCTCCCTCTTAGGTAGAGGTGGAGTTTGGTTTGTATCCCTCAAGTGTGAGGTGATTGAGTTGGTTGTAAACCTCTTCGGTAGAGGTGGTTGTTGTTGGTTGTTGGCCTCGGTTGAGGTTGTTGTTTGAGAGAGGAGTTAGGTACTCCTATTGTTGTAACAAATCCTTCTCGGTGAAGGTTCCCTCGGTGGGAGTCCTCGGTGGACGCTATAGTGGATTGGAAATCCTACACGGTGGTGTAGGCGGGGATGTAGAGCAAGGTGCTCGAACTCGAAACATATCTTGGTGTTTGCGTTTTGATCCATTGTCTCTCTAACTCTCTCTTTATATTGTGCAAAGCATCATTCATAACATCATATCATATTTGCTTGTGTTGAGCATAATTCATATTGCCATATCTATTTGCTTGTGTTGTGCCTTGCATATTTCATATTGCTATATCTTGTATATGCTTGGTTGTTTGTGTGTGCCTCACTTGTACCTAATCAACAAGAGCTTCACATAGCACCTCAACCCATTCAAGGGGAATCAAGAGGAGTTAGTCCAGAGCCCTTCACGGGGAATTCGGCTACACTTGTTGATTGTACTAAGTGTGTTGCAAGATTTGCATTAGCTTCCGCATTTAGCGCACTTAGTCTTGCATTTGTATTCTAGATTAGCACTTACACCTATTCACCCCCCTCTAGGTGTTTTTCACATTTGTCTAAGGGTCTTCTCTTTCAATCTGCACCACTGTTAGTCCAAAATATAATAATTTCAGAAAATACAATTAAATACTAGAAAAATACAGAAAATTCCTAAAAACTCAGAAAATACATATAATATGTAGAAAATTTCTAAATATATAGAAAAATTCTTAAAATACACAGATAATTCCTAAATACACAGAATAATTCTAAAAATATACAGAAAATTCCTAAAATATAGGAAATTCATAAAAATGCCCAAATAAATTCTAAAAATTACAGAAAAATACTAGAAATGCCCAAAACATGAAATATGCATGCATGTATACAAATATATGTGTACATGTGTGTACGTGCGCATATGCAACAAGGGAAGAGTACTCGCCTATATTGGAAAGTACCTGATACCACATGCACGTGTGCGCACGTAGGCAGCCAAGGGGTTGTCCAGGAACTGTGCGAGTAATGAGGGAGGTGTGGTGAGGATTTTCAAAAAGAAAATACAAAGAAGAGAGAGAATTCTAGAGAGAGAAAATTAGGTTTTTTTTGGAGGAGAGAGAGAAAGGGTAGATGGGTGTGAGATTGATGGAGGAGGTGGAGGAGTGGATGGGGAAGGTCAGGAAGGTGGCTGGCCTGAAATAGGATGAGGGAGAAGAGAGATATCTAGAGAGAGAAAGTAAAGTAGGAGAGAGAAAATATTATTTGGGCCTTTTTTAAATAGAGAAAAAAATATGAGAAAATTATGGGAGGTAGAGGAGAGTGAGAGGGAGCCATCTACAGTAGGTGGCCATAAAGTTATGGAGGAAGGAGAGTGAAAACTTAAAGATAAGGTAGAAAGAGGAGAGAGAAAGTGAAGTTTTTAGGGCTTTTAGTGGGAGAAAAATATGAAAAAATATTATGGGAGGTGCAGCATGGCTAAGGAGGAGTTTAGGATAATGAGGAAGTAGCCATGGAGTTATAAGATTATTTGTAAGATTTTTAGAGTGAGAAAATGGGCGTTTCTAGAGAGAGTGGGTTTTTGCCCACTTTTAAGGGGAGAACGAATTTGAGAAATTTTGAGGAGGTGATGAAAGGTGGAAGAGAAGTTATAATGGTGGTGGAATAGTTGTAGAAGGTGATGGTGGTGTAGAATAATTTTTAGGAAATTTTTGGTGGCCTTTTTCATGAGTAGAGAAGGTGGAGAGAGGATGTGAAGTGGCCGGCTCTATTTTGGAAAGGTGAGGGTAAGATGAGGGGGAGTAGCTTATGGAGAAAGCCAGTGCCTTGTCTTCTTAGAGAAGCCAAAAAAAATTCTAGAATAATGGAGAAAAAGAAAAGGTAAAAGAAAAGGAAAAGGAAATGAAGATGCAAATATGTAATTGTTAAGGCGTTATGTGTAAATGTCCTCTAAGAAAATAATAAAAAAATAAAAATGAAGAAAATTGGAAAAGAAATGAATTTAAAAAAGAAAGAAAGGAAAACTAGGAGGAGAGAGAAAATATTTAATTAAATAATTATTTAAAAAGAAAACTTATGAAATTTCTAGAGTGTAATTTAGTGCCAGTGCAGAGTCTAATGCAAAAATTTCTGGTCAAACGGAAAAAAATATGCACATGAAATGACATGTACAAAGTCAAAACGTCGAAAATCATAAAAGAATACTTATTTTGGAATCGGGGTATTACACACATGAATCTTCTCAAAATGACACCCTAAATGCATTTCATAAATATACCCATTGGAACAGAGGTCATTAAATGATATGCTCGATAATTGCAACTAAAGTATTGACACTCATATGATAGTAACTAAGGGGCATCAGAAAATAAGAAAAAATTGGACGAGAACTCAAGATGAATGGGGAAACAAGCTGACATACATGGGAGAAAGCAAATTACATCCAAAAAAACATCCAATACAGAGCAGTAAAGAGTACATGATCAAATTGCATTATGCATTTACATATATAAACCTTCACCCGCACCGCCATTTCTGCCACCTTCAAAAACACATTCGTCAAAGTCGCCATCACCATCAATATTGTTAACCTTGTTAAGTTCTTGGTTTGATGAGGATCACTCATTAAGCTACTTATATATTAACAACTCTTATTCTAGTTTACTTGTGTTTTAATTTAGGTCAAAGCACTTTTGATGGAGGACGAATTGATAACAAGCTCATATTGCAAAATAACAAAAGAGGTGGTGGCAAAGATGTAGCTCAAGCTACTCAATTTATCAAGTCAAATCTATTGGACCAAAAGCAATGGGCCAAAGATTGCTAAATCTGTTCAAAAAAATTGTGAAAGGTAAGAACAACTAAGGGAAGAACTTAATTTGATACTAGAATCCATATCCATACTTGTGCATGATTCCCTCAAGGTTTATTGATATGCCCACATTTTACTATACAAATTATTTCATATTTTTGTGTAGGTCTTTAAATCATGTTTTATGAGTTTAGAGTTGTTGGATCGACCGCTGAAAAATGCAGGTCAGTCGTTGGTATTAATGGCAGCAAGGCAAGTTACATGGATAAATCGCCAACTTTTCAATGGTCGACCCAAAGCTGACTGTGATCCAACGAATTGACTTCCACTTTGTTCTCTAGCTGCAGAACTGTACCCACTCTCAGGTTCAACTTAAATCAACCACCAGATCAATTTAGTTTTGTAAATTTAGAGTAAACTTTTGAATTAACTTTCATTTCTTTATTTTTTTTATCAAGTACAAGTCAAAACAACAGTACAAATGTTTTAGAACGTTGAGATTTTCTCTTTTCAAATGGATTAATTGCTAGATCGTCCACTGAGTTTTATTTGTACTTAGTGAAATGGAATGACTCAAGCTACTTAGTGATCAACCGATTGTGCCCAATTTTGCAAACTTAAAGAGATTTGAACCTTATCATTGGTTGAACTTGTTTTCACCTAATCTTATCTTCTTTTATAAATACTTGTTTGCTCCATTCTTTTACTAACTTTTAAAAATAGAAATCACTCAAAGAGATCTTGAGAAAATACTTTTTAGAGCTTGTTTCCTATTCTATTCCGAATTCAAAGGAGTGATATTATTATTTTTCAAGTTCTTTGATTGGGAAGTTGATCTATACTTTCTACTCATCTCTTTCAATCATTTCCATAGTTCTAATTGATTCTAGATCTAAGCCTTCATCTTGATTTTCATTCATATAGATCTATAGTGTCAAGTTAAACTTGTTCTAGATTCTTCTTATATTAGGGCTTCAAAATTGTAATCTTTCTTGATATTGTGTTATATTGATTCTCATCTTGTTAGAAAATAAACCCATATTGTAGATCTTGTTGTAAGAAAACTTAACCACTTTGGAAGTGGATTGGTGCAAGGTTAGGCTTCTACCTGTAAAGAAAGTTCAACAAGGTCTGCTTTTACCCGCAAAGAAAGTAAGTGTAAAGGTCTAAGTTTCTACCGAGAAACAAAGTCAGTGTAAAGCTTGATATTTCTACTTGAAAAGGAAGCAACCAATTGAAAATTTATTTGAAATCCTACAGAAAAGACCTCTAGATAGTGGAGTAGCTTATTGGTGGCAAAACCACTATAACTCACATGGCAACTTTTCTTTGCTCTCTCTCTCTCACCCTCTCTCTTTTACCTACTTTATTGCTATTGCATTTACGTTGTTATTTACTTGTATCCATAGATATGTTGTTTCATCCAATCAAAATTTGGTATTAATTATTTAATTTATTGCAAACCCTATTCACCCCTACCCCTACCCCAACCCCTCTATGGTTTCCACATTAGTTTTCAGATACTTTCCCCAGGAACAGTATTAGAGTGCATCAACAAAGAAAGGTCAAACTACATCTTTGCCTCCTCATCGTAGATATTATTGATGGCTTTCATGACCTTCTGCAACATTTGCTAGAGAAAGTGATCATTCTAACTGCAACGTCGAAATTAACCACTGGTGAGGCATTCAAACAATGAGACATTTGGATACGTTACTAGAAGCCCACTCTCAATGTGACTTAAATGGACCTCTAGTGATATTTTTTATTATCAGCCTTATCACGAGTAGACAGATCAAACCTATCTTGGATTTTTCGCTTCATAGTGGCATGCTCCTGACAATAAGAATCACTTTGTCCAAGGATTCGCTCATTGATTTAATATAGCTCCTTGGCACCATCAAAGACCTGATAACGAGATTCCAAAAATAAAAGAAGGATACAGAAGAGATGAAGGTAAATTATGAAGAATAAAGAAAGAAAACAAGAACTACCTTATCAAAAGAAACTTCTAAGTTGAAAGTGATTATATTCAAGACCATTGTAAGCATGGGTGGCACCTTCTTCTTTTTCCATCCCCTTTGATCAGAGGTTGAGGAAGGAGTAGGACACTCAGTCCTACATTCCTTTTGATAGTCACAGTTTCTACAGCGGGCACCTTGCGAGCACTCGTGGCGCAGTCAACAGAAGGAACTTCCTCAACTGAAGCAATAGCCCTCTGTTTCCTTGACCTATGCGAGAGAAAGGACGGCCTGAGATAATCTTGCTTGAACAAGCATCTTTCGGGTATGAGAGAGCTAAATCCTGAAAAAAAAGGATGGATGAAACAATTAGGAAGGAGAAATTTATTATTTATGAGTTGCTATATTTTGGACTGGGCTTTCATCATTGCCTCACTCAAAATGGACATTGTCGGTGATTGCAAACATAGGTGATGCCAAAGTTTAACAAAGTCATTAAACCCCATATCTCATGGTGATATAAAACATCATATACCTAATCAGAAATATGAGATGTCAGTTTTCCTTCCCCAGGGGAGAGAAAACGCTTTAAAATCTAACAATTAGGCACTTAATAATTATTTTGCTACTCTCCCTTTAGGGTTACTCGCTCTCTCCCGTTGCTTATTATAGTTTGTAAATTTATACAAAACCATTTTTGGATAACCGCTTTAAGTAACCAATTTTTACTTAACTTATATTAGTTTATTCTTAACTTCCTCATTACAAATAAATTAACAAGACCATTCTACTTAAGTTACTCATTACAAATAAATAAACAAGCAAGTTATCAATTCAAATCAACTTATCACCAATTCCAATCAAATATCAATTATCAATCTATCAATTCCAACCAATTCATCATCAAACAAATCATGTCATCAATTCTAACCAATTTCATCAATTCATCACTTTTTCATAGCAAATAAATAGTTACTACAAATTCCAATCAATTCACCTAAATTCACAAAATAAATTAATAAAGATAGAATTGGAAGATTATACCAAATTTCAATTGCTCAGATTAATACCAAATTTACCCAAGATGGAGTAGGAAAAGGCTTGTCAAATTTTGTCCTTAAATTCCAACAAATTCTTTTAGATTCGTGATAGACACCACACAATTAAGTGCCACTGTAACAATAACACAATATAAGACAACTGATGAAGAATACAAAGCTGAACCAACCTTATTTCAAGCCATTTTCCCTTCTAACAAACAAGAAAAAGGCAACAAAGGAAAATTACTTATTTGTAACATAACACGTGATGATGACGAGTGCAAAAGAAGAGACCCACTCACAAAGGCAATGAAGAGAGCAAAGGGAAAAAGAAGAATCGCAACGAATTCATCACCATTCCTCGTTCCAAATCACAAAATTTTTAATAAAAGAAAGGCTCAGAATATCATCACAGCCTAACAAATTAAAAGCCCATCATTTTGAACATGCACAAAATCAAAGCACAAATGCACAAATTCCCTACTAAGAATACACAAAAATGCACAAATTCCCCACTCAATAGTAATAAGCTCGATTTTGACCACCCAACTAGACTATTTCGTCCCCCAATTGGATCTGAAGCACAGATTCAAAGTCTAGCATTTAATTTTTAATTAGGTAGCCCAGCAGAGGAGGCTAGGAGACCCGCGAAGGCGATGAGGATAGCACAGTGATGAGGCGAGATGTAGCACCAACAGAAGGTGATAAGGAAACGAGATGGGGGCTATGAGAGAGGGAGAGGAAGATCAAGATGCTGGAGAGAGAGCAGATCAGTTCCAAGAGAGAGGGGAGGTCTACAGTGGGAGAAAGCAAGTAACCCTAATAGAGAGACATTAAAATAAAAATGAAGTTCCCATAATCTAATTTTGGGGTGTTCTTTCTCTCCTGGGGCTGAGATAGGGGAGATCTTCAAAGGGGGAGGGAAGCGGTGGGAGAAGGGAGATAATGACAACGAGATCAAGGCTGTGAGAGAGGAAAAGGGACGATCTTAGCGACGGGAGGGGGGGGGAAGTTGAGGCGGGGAAAGAAAGCATTACCATAACACAGAGAGAGAGAGAGAGAGAGAGAGAGAGAGGCAGCGAAATAATATTAAGTATTGAGTGTCAGATTTTGAGGTGTTCTCTCTCTCTCTCTCTCTCCTGTGGGTAGAAAACTGACACCCGATTTTGCTGATATGGCACCCATTTTCATGGCTTCTCGTTTCAACACGATTTCAAGAGGGAAAATGAGTGGGGCCCACTGATTAGTGACAAAAAATGGGCTTTTCCACCCACTTTCGGGACAAACAAACAGAACCTATGGTGAGTGAGTGCCTTTGTTAGGATGATAAACATAATTAGCTATCGTGAGATAATCATAGTTTGGATGGACATCATCCTTGACAAGAATTTTTATCACCAATTCATAGACAACGTTACACACACTTGATAGGTTGGCATCATAATGGTTTCTGTATCATTTCTGTCACACTTAGCATGAAGTTTCGCTAGCCACTATTTATATATTTGAAGAAATAAACATGCATTGCATCTAATCCTTCAGTTTCTCATATATTTTTGTCCTTGATGGAGAAAACAAAGTACTTCCAATTTTTGATCCATGATTTTTATTTTGCATGTTTAGATTTGGACTGCACACTGTAGTGGTTATATCCATAGAAGCAAGAAAATTAGACAACGGCATAACCTTACCACGGGAGGGACAAAACAAGCGATCAAACTGAAGATGATAGGAAAGGAGAATAAAGAAGAAAGTAAGATGAAATTAGTATCAACAAATGTGTCAGACTTGCATATTCGCTTTTGCTACGTAATATTTGACTCTTCACACTCTCGCATCTGACTAAGCATCAAAGACATGAAGAGCATAGTATAATCTCATGATCTGATTACAGTTCTTCAACTGTTTTTATATGTGATTATGATGGAATCACTAGTCATGTTTGGTATGATATATAATACTCTGGTGGTGATTTTTCGCCACAAATAATTGGACAGTCAATTCTCACCACAAGCAATAGATGAAGTAAGATGGGGTATTACACACGAACAAAGCACAACACAGAAAAGAAAGAGGCACAAGGTTATACGTGAAAACCCTTAATTGGGAAAAAATCACGAGGAAGAGGAGAAGCTTCACTATAATTCTTAGATTACAAGGATTATTGGAATCAAGAAGATGAGTGTGGATCAAAATATAGAATCAAGATTGGGTTCCTTTAGAATCAGGGTTCGAATCTTTTCTCTGGGCTTTTCCTGCAGGGCTTCCTCCTTTCTTCGTAGGAGGACTAGCTATACTTATACTCGACTACGTTATTGGTATGGTGACAGATGGCACGGGTGAGATCTTCATAACTGCACGATTTGTACATGTCGACATGTTGTAACAGCCACGTCAGTGGTGCTAACTTTGGTGCTGACTTGTTGGTATTGCATGAAAAAAAAATCTGCCACTGTATATAACTGCCCACGCTGAGTGGCATTACATGTTAAGAACATGGTGGAAAATAAGTTGGTGTCACTGTCGACGGAGATCGAGGGTGAACTGTTGCTAGAGCTGCTTGGCTCGGAGCTAATGTCTTCGGAACGGGAAAAGCCTTGGAACGGAGAAGATCTAGAGGAGGCCAGGAACAACATGGTCTTTAAGGAGAACTCTGATTTCCTTTAGAGGGTAAAAAGATGAAGGACACATGTCGCCATCTTAGATGCGGTTAGATTTTGACCACAATAGATGCCCCTTTCTCTTTCGATTGTCAGAGCGTACTGATGGGAAGTTAGAAGAGTAGAGTTGGTAAGAGACCTTTTAATGCCTTCGATGTTCATGGGAGGATAAGGATCTGAATCATAAATGCGGATCTTTGAAATTTAATTGCAGGCTGTATAACTGGCTACCAGCTGTCGCACGAATGGCAGGATTTCTCTGGGGTCAGATCTTCTGTCTCTTCAAATTCAGGAGACATAATGACCTAGAGATAGGGTTTCATGTTTTGACAGCGACGTTTGATCTTTTGCTGATTCGGTTGACCAAAAATCCCGGGACGTGACCGACTTTTTTGGGATTAAAAAATTGAATTGGAGTTGGTTCGCCTTCTCTTTCATCTATAAATAGAATGGAACCCTTGAATGGAAATCACTTCTGCTATCTTTAAAAGAGATTATTGCTTCTAAAGTCCTCTCCTTTGTTTTGCTGGATCGCCATGTCTTCTTTTTCTCCTTCACCAGATGAAGAAATGAGAAGACGAAGGTGGAGCAAATGGTGAGCGGTCTCTCACCATGTGGGGTCTGGATGGTGCGATATATTAAGGAGAGGAGGAGCACTCGGTTGTCAAGATCCGAAGGCCGCTTCAGGTATGAGGACATACAATTTGATGAGGCCCTGGCCAATGAGCTCTTTCAGGTACCTTTGGAGGCTCTTCAATGGATAGTCGTGTGTCCCTTACCTTCATGGTAGGAGCAGTACTTCTCTGCTCTGGGATATGAGGGTTCATATTGGTGTTGGTCAAGGATACAATCACTCTTTATTTCGATTATTCTTGTATGGTACTAATTATTTTAAGTATTTTTAGAACACAAGTTTTCAAGCGTGGGATGTTCAATTTCAAAAGGAGATTGAAGTATTGGACTCTAGCTCAAAGAAGACAAATTTTGTAGAAGTCACTTGAAAACTTTGAAGGATGAATCTATTCTTTAATATAGTTTGTAAGATATTTAGTTTGTTAAAACTTTGTGTAGAGAATTGAGGCTCAAGAGAACAGACACACAAAAGTTTTTCCAAATCATTTTGATGTTTTTTAGTTTATGATTTTGTATTTTATTTTAAAAAATAAGTTTAAAATCATATACAAATGTTTTCCTTATTTTATTTTTCAAAATATTTAAAACATGAATTATACATATTTTAACTTAAAATATATTTTAAATAATATAGTTTTTATTTTACAAAATATATTTTAAAATAGTTTTTACAACTTTCTTATACCAAGACAACCGACAGTCATGAGCTGTTTTCAACTGCTAATACATGTGCATAGACTAAGAAATGCTCAGTTATCGATAGCTTCATATAGCTGTCGACAGGGCAGTTTAATAGAGAATGGCTCTAGGATTAGTCTTTCGACACCTAAGTATAGCTGTCGACAGCTGGGTTAACAGAGACTGAGAATGTCTTAGTCTGTCGACAGCTAAATTCTGCTATCGACAGTTATTGTGCAAGTTTTGAGAAATCCAATTGTTGGAGTCATGCCTATTGATAGGCCTAGATAGCTGTCGACAGCTAGGCAGTAAGTCTACCTAATTTGACTCCAAACGGCTAGTTTTCTATCCAACATGTTCAAATTCATTTCAAACGTGTATTTTGTATTTTTAACATGCTTTGATGTTTAGATTTGTTGAGCAAAGGTCTTTATACTTCTCCTATAAATAGGAGAGATTAGAGATGCATTTATATCAAGAATTTCAAGAGGAAATCATTCAAATTTAATTTTTTTTCAAGTGTTTAATCTTATTCTTTTCTACTTTTTCACACTTTTTCTTTAATCATCATATTCCCTATTCTGAGCTATAGAAAAAGTGTAAAAACAGAGTGTTTATGATCGTGTGTAGATCACCAAGAGTTGTTCCTTCTTATTCTTTGAGAGCTCCTCTTTGAAGGAGGACAGTGAGGTGAAGTTGCGACTCCGGATCTTGCGAGATCACATTAGTATTGTAATCAAAGTTGGTTATAGCGGAATCCTTCATTGCAGTGAATGCGGGGATGTAAAGCATATGGCTCGAACCTTGATAACAACCTCTTGTGTTTGTGATTGGCTATCTCGTTTGATCTTTCTAGCTCTCTCTCCTTATTTACTATAATATTATATTTATTATCTTATTATTCTTGCAATATTATTGTTTGACTATCTATGTATTAAAAAAACAATTATAACCTCAGCTCTTATTTTATGAGGAATCGTGAGGAGAAGCTAAGAGCTCTTCAATGGGTATACAGCTTCATTTCTTGATAATTGAGATTGGATAAATATTGGTTGTTTATAATTGTTTTTAATTTCTTCTTTGTTTTATTATATCACATATTCACCCCCCTTTAGGTGATTTCAATTGGTATTAGAGCTTAGACTCTTTTTATAGGCTTCACAACCTAAATGTGATCATATTTGACCCATCACTTTACTCGTTACATACACATGGTTGATAATGTCAAGGCTCCATCCAAGTTTGATGGACTTAACTTTCTGATGACAATTTTCCTATAATTGTTAGAAAGTAGTGTGGCCAAGGCCATTACTAAACTCTTTGTTGTTCTCGATGGTGATGACGGCACACGGTACGACATCGTCGTAAAAGAATTTGAGGTAAAAGCTAAGACTTATTATGCCCTATGTTGGCCCAAGGGTTCAATCAACCTTTATTTTGATGATTCTAAAACTCATGTTATTTAATGGTACTAATCAAGTTCGAGATTGTTAGCACACAGGTTTTCCAAGAGTTAGATGATTTAGCTTCAAAAATGATATATTTAAGCATTCAATATTGATTCAAGTATTGGACTCAAGCTCAAGAAGTCATATTTGGATAAATTCACTTGAAGATTTTAAAGAATAAGTCTACTCTTGTATTATGTGTAAGATATTAGTTTGTTAAAGTTTTGTGCAGAAGATTGACGCTCAAGATAGCGCACACACATATAGATTTTTTTTAAAAAAAATTTTATGTTTATAGTTTTGAAAGTTTTTAGTAACCCTACACAAATAAATCTTGGTCCTGATAAATATATATGTACAAATTATTTCAAGTTATTATTATGTTTATAAAAGATTATAAATATATTATATATCAAAAGTATTTTAAAATAAACAAAAATGAATTTTCGGGCTTCTGTCGGTTGACCACTCGCAGAGCTAAGGCTCTATCGATCGACCGGACGATCGACCGGACATACATAATATTATGCAAAAGCTTTTGACTCTGAGCCCGGTCAGCCACTTGTTCGATCGCTGGCTGAGCCTTGTCTTGAGCAGGCCTGGCTAGTCAACCGCATGGTCAACTACTACCACTGAGCTCAACTCTGAGCTCAGAATGTTATTCTGGTCAGTCGATCGCCCGTTCGACCGACATCACTGAGCTCAATAACGAACTCTAAGTGTTGTTCTGTCTAATCGGTCACTCAATCGACTAATGGCAATGGCAATATTAATTTAGCCTATGTCGGTCGACCGCTTGGTCAATCGCCAGTGGTCAAAGTTGCATGTTTTGTTCTTTAACGGCTAATTTCTCTTGTGAATCAGTGAAGATTCATTTATAATGGCTAATTCACAGTTTTAACATGTTTTAAATACTAAGATTTGTTGAGTATAAATCTCTAACCTTCTCCTATATATAGGGGTGATTAGAGTGTGTTTATTGATCAAGTTTTACAAAAGTTTTTCAAATATTCAATTCAAAATCTCAAGTGAAAAGTTTTTAGAGATATTCATTCCAATTTCTTTATTTCTCTCACACTTTCTCTTGAGCTATCATTCTCTGCACTGAGCTATAAGAAAGGTGTAATAGAGAGCGTTTGTGATCTAGTGAAAACCACCAAGTATTGTAAATCATTGTTCTTTGAGAGTTCCTCTTGGAAGGAGCATTGTAAGTTGGATTTGCAGCTCCAGATCTTGCGAGATTTAGTTTAATTATAATCGAGATAGATTATAGTGGAATCCTTCATCGATGTGAAGGCGGGGATATAGAGCAAGTGGCTCGAACCTCAACAATATTTTTTCTCTTTGTGATTAGCTTGTGTTTGATCTTTCTTTCTCTCGTTAACTTTATTGCACAAATATACTTGTTAATTTATTCTCTTGCAAGATTAGTTATTTGTGTGAACTTTCTTTATATCAAGAAAAGCAATTGTAAACCCCAACTCTTATTTTAAGAGGAATCACGAGGAGAAGTTCAGAGCCTTTCACCGGGTATACGGCTTCAATTCTTGGTCTTGAGATTGTTTAATCTTCAATAAATTATAATTGTGTTTTAGTTACCATATTGATTAGCTTATTACCTATTCCCCCTTCTAGGTGATTTCAATTGGTATCAGAGTTTGGACTCTTATATTTTAAGGTTTCACCACTTAAGAGTGATCCTTATCTTATTTGCTAATCACATTACTTGCTACACACACTCATAGTCGATAATATCAAGAACTCACACAAGTTTGATGGACTTGAAAAGTTAAGATGATCATCTTCCTTCAATCATTAGGAAGCCATGTTGCCAAGGTTACCACTAAGCTCTTTGTTGTTCCCGTTGGTGATGAGAACACATGGTCTTAAACCACCATTAAGGAATTTGAGGCCAATGCTAAAGCCCATTATTCCCTATTGCAAGCCTTAATGATGATGGTATATTAGAGTTATAAATTGCAAGTCTGCCAATGATATTTGGTATAATCTTAAAGTTACCCATGAGGGAACCTTGATTAGTCTACAATTCTGCATTATTATGTCGCATTCTCTCACAGTTTTAATGAATAAATAGTCGTCTTAATCGTGTTTTGGTCTTAATTGCAGGTAAATTCAAAGTCCAAGGGCAAAGATGGAATAAGAGCCTAATTCATCTCAATTAAGGGTAATTAATCCCGCATTACTTGGAGGCCAAACAAAGAATTCTCTAGAAGATGCATTGAACCTAGCCTCCTGAGCTGTCAGACGAATATTCGGGCGAAAGTATCAGAAACGGGATATACCCCAAAGCATCTCGAAGCCAGACGGAGCCCCTGAAGAAATCAAGAGATTTAATTCTCTGGAATTGCCGCAAATCTGCGGCAAACCTTGAGAATTTGCGGCAATCCTAGGGAGCCACGCGTCGATTTTCGACGATGGCCCCGTCTCGTCTTCTGGAGTCTTCTTCTGCCTATAAATACCCCTGTCTCTGGCCAAAAACGCAAGCAGTCTTCGTTTTTAGGAGTAGGTCCAGATTTTAGTGTAGTGTAGGTGAGTGTTCTTCATTTTCTTGTATTTTCATTTCTTTTCTTAGATCATTGTAGTAGGGCTGAGTGATTTCTAGAGAGAGATAGTGAGGGATTGATGTAATAGAGAGTGACACTCTATGTAAAGATGCCTCCTTCTCTTCCAATGTAATCTCCTTCATCTTCTACATGATGTTTTCTAGCTAGTTTTTCTTCTCATGGCAATCTAACTACTAACCACTAACCTATCTAACCACTTACTTGATAATCCACATGAATCGGGTTGCCTCTACAAGGCCTTGTTCTTGCAAGAGCATTGATGGCCAAAGATGATGGGTTCTAACATCTAACTTGCTAACTTGCTAACTTGCTAACCAAGCTAACTCTCTTTTATTTCATGCTCTTTTATTTCATGCTTTCTTTTAGTTGTTGATGAGTGATGTTTGTATTAGCTGTTCTTGTTGCAATGTTGTGAATGTGAAGAACCATCCATGAGCCATGCTTTGTATCGTCTCTTGGAGCCAATGATTGTGATGGCCAAGGATCAAAATGTGAGGCAACTATCTCGAAGAGGTTAGCATGGTTAGTGGAGTACTTAGTAGTTAGTAGCCATGAGTTTTCTTTTAGCTTGTTTTAGAAATCTTTCAAGAAATTCTTTCTCATTTTTCCATCGTTGTTTTCATCGCCTTCTTAGTTCTACTTTGTTCCATCTTCTTTCTTTATTTGTTTTCAACTCTTTTCTATTTTGTTTTCACATCGCCGTTTTCATCGCTCTCCTCACCTACCACATTCTGGATTTCCTTTTCTTTTCTTTTCATTCTTTTTCATTCTTTTCAACAAAGAAGAATTGTTAACATAAACGGAAATAGAAATGTTAATGCTTCTATCGCCTCCCTTCCCTGTGGATTCGACCCGTTAAGCCAATGCTATAACGGTAGTATCGAGGGTACATTAGCACATTCGAGCTTTTCATCGATTTCACATAAATACACACTTTTGAGTGCTAGTTCCGCCCACGATCAATTAAATGGCGTCGTGCCGGGGAAGGGAATGGTTTTGATGTCACGTTTTTGTTAACATTTGTCTTCTCTGTTTTGGTGTGCAGGGCAATATTTTCAGGTGCTTAACATTGCAGTACATAAACTAGTTTTTGCCTCTCCTGCTCTAGAAAGCAGGGCCCCAGATTTGGAAGGAAAGCCGCGAAACCGCGACTTTTGCCGCGCCACCGCGGCCATTGTGCAATAATTCTGTATATTGTTTGTTCTGGGATGTGTATCTTGTAATAGCTAGTTGATTTGTGCTGCTATCTTTCTGCTTTGCTTGCCTACACACCATAAAAAAAAAAAGAACTAAAATATGGTATTTGGATGCTTTTAAAACGGTTTAGACATTTGCATTTAGGCACTTGTCAATTCAATTCCAATATTCTGTATTTGTTCTGTTGTTGTGATTTGGATGGAGATGTACATATGGCATTGCATATAGCGTAGGACAAACACGTGGGTGATTATCGCTTTGTGTTATATTCTTGTCTATATTGCACACTTGCACAAATTGAACTTAAGGGCAAAACCCAAACAAGATAAGGTGGATTTCATACCCCTTCCTTAGCCAAAAATCATCTCCTCACTCACACAACCCAAGCCCTAATAAAATTTGAATAGACGTTGGCCCCTAGGGACATTTCATCTAGTCTAGGTCAACCCTCCTCTTGGCTTGGTTTTGATTTTTCTTTTCTTTTTGTTTGTTGTTTGATTCTTTCTTTTTTGTGATTTTTTGTGAAATGACATTCAACAATAACAATTCTTTCAATCCGAACATGAATCCATATTTCACACCAACTCCATTTGGATCGGATAATTCCAAACCGGCGTTTTCTAATATGCACCAACCAAATACACCTGGTTGGCCTTATCCGAATCAATAAAACCCATACCCACATTCTTATGACTATAATTTCCAAAATAATTTCAACTCGTCACAGTGTCATTGGGGATTCACGTACCCGAGTCAAATTTTCAACCTCCTTGTCCACCATATTCACCTTGTCCACAATATTCATTCCCCAAATTTGCTTCTTATACTCCACCAATTGAAGAAAAATCTGAGTTACTAAAGAGTTTAGAAGCCAATCTACAGAGGGCCGAGCAACAACTTCAAGAAACATTGGCCCCTCCAATTTCACAAATTTTCAAGAGTCTTACTCATTTCCACCTCCTCATAATGAACAACCATTTGCCTTGGAAACGAGTAAGAACTCTTGTGTGAGTCCAAGCTTCAATTTCCACACATTTTTGACTCAAATCATTCACAAAATTTCCAAAACCAAGATTCCTATACTCCCATTCTAGAGCAACCATTTGGAGATACATCAAGTCTAGATAAGAGTTTGGATATCTTGAAGGAGTCTTTATTACAATGTCAAAAATCACATGCCGAGTCTATCAATAAGGTGGAAGAACAATTGAGTCAATTGGTTAACATATTAGGAATGAGGAAACTCTATCTTATCAACCTTTGACCAATTCAACTATGCCAAACTCTATTGATATGACCCAGGACTCTTGTCATTTTGGAAATCAGATTCAATTTCAGCACACTTATCTGAACTTGTCCAAACTTCAAATCCCATTGATATTTTGGCAAGTTTTCCTTTTACTGAAATTGAACTTGAACATGAATATGGTCCTGAACTTTCACTTGATGATTCAATTCTACTTCCTGATCAATTATGACTCCAGTATCTTCACCTGATTTCAATCCTTTTCCGAGTCAGTATTGAATCATGTACCTATCCATTGTGAAATTGAATCACCAATCATTCATGATGATCATATTGAACTTGACCAATTTCATACTTTTGAAAGTCCATTTGATAAATTGGTAAGTTCTCATTTTTGTGGAATTGAACTGAATGAGGAATGTGACTTTGATCCCAAGTTTGTGATCTTGTTCAAATTCCCGAATCACTATTGACACCTGTTTTGTTACCCAATTTGAGTAACATTTTAGAGTCAGTTTTGATTCCCATCCCTCCTGAACTTGAATCACCAATCTTAGATATTCACATTCCATCATGGGGAAATGAATGTGGACCTGAGCTTCATCTTCTGGATTTGGACCCACTTCCTGAACCGATTTCGATTCTTGAACCTTTACTTGACTTAAGTCATTTTTCTGAGTCGGTATTAGTTCCCATATTTCCCAAGTCCAAATCAATCATTCCATCTTTTCATACTCCATTCTGGGACAAGGATCTTGATAAATTTGACTCTGAAATTTTTTGAAAATTTGGAAATTAGATGGGGTAACATTGTTAATAAAATTCACACATGCATGCATCATTCTAGTGGGTTGTTTCATGGAGGTCTATGATGGGTTCCTCAAAACCCAAGCAAAATTGATGGGCCATGTTTCGTGGGACCAATCAGACCGCCACCGGAACCACCACCTTGAGGTAATTTTTTCTCCCTCTCTATTTTGTTTCATGCATACATATATCACGATGCATTGAGAACAATGCATGAAATAAGTGTGGGGGAGGGTTTACTAACATAGAATTTTTAGATTTTATTTCTTTTACACTTCTTTAGAAATTTAAAAAAATAAAATAAAAAAAACTTTTTTGAAATAAGAGACAAAAGTTTTGATCTATTTTTAAGAAAATTAAGATGTATCTTAGAAATTAAGAAAGCCTTAATTATGACATCTTAAACCTAGTTGAAATAATAGATCTTGTTTGAAATTATAGCTAAGTAAGTAAAATTGGGGAGATATTTTTATCTTGAATTTTTTGCCTTAGATAAGTATGCACTTCACATTTACACATTTTTGGGATGGAAACAAAAACCTAAAATGCCATATATATTAAAAAATATAAAGAAAAAAATAATGTGAATAATGCATCACTTATTAAGCTGGATAACTATGCCTCAAGAAGCATGATTATTCACGCCTAACGGTGGTAAAGGAAAATAATAATCCCCTTTAGTTTTGTGGCCTTTTCACTCGAGTCCTTAAACCCGAGGGATGTTTTCTCATCTGGTGTCCTAGGACCTTCTGGTTTGGGAGTCATTGGTTATAGGCTCGTTACAAGGGTGAACTAGAAAGCCTAAACTAAGGGAAGAATTAAAAAAAAAAAGAAATATAAATATATATAAATAAATGGCTTTATGGTTAGAGTTGAAATCCCAGAAATCTTCACTGTCACGGTGTGAATACTATCTAGGTTTTATGAAAGATAAAGTATTCAATCCAATTTTGAATTCTTACCTTAATTGAAGACAAGATCTTGCATGGAGACTAATTAAGGAAGAATGATTATAGGTGGACTTATGACTTAGATCACTTATATTTTTGCAAAAATAATTCGAAAACTTGTCTCTCTTTCAAAATGAATTTTCAAAACACTAACATTTGTCTTCTTTCTTTATGGATTTTGTGGGTGCAATCCGCTGAAACCCTCAGGAGATAACACTCCTCCTAGGGTAACCTAGAGGTTTAACGGCTTGTTGCACATGCTCAGTGCAATCGCGTCACCTGCGAAAGTGGTGTAAAAAAATTTGTAGTATAGTTTTTCTTTCTTTGTTTGCTCGGGACGAGCAAAAGAATAAGTGTGGGGGTGTGATTAGTCTACAATTCTGCATTATTATGTCGCATTCTCTCACAGTTTAATGAATAAATAGTCGTCTTAATCGTGTTTTGGTCTTAATTGCAGGTAAATCCAAAGTCCAAGGGTAAAGATGGAATAAGAGCCTAATTCATCTCAATTAAGGGTAATTAATCCCGCATTACTTGGAGGCCAAACAAAGAATTCTCTAGAAGATGCATTGAACCTAGCCTCCTGAGCTGTCAGACGAATATTCGGGTAAAAGTACCAGAAACGGGATATACCCCGAAGCATCTCGAAGCCAGACGGATCCCCTGACGAAATCCAGAGATTTAATTCTCTAGAATGCAGCAAATCTGCGGCAAACCTTGAGAATTTGCGGCAATCCTAGGGAGCCACGCGTCTATTTTCGACGTGTGGCCCCGTCTCGTCTTTCTGGAGTCTTTTTTCTGCCTATAAATACCCCTGCCTCTGGCCAAAACGCAAGCAGTCTTCGTTTTTAGGAGTAGGTCCAGATTAGTGTAGTGTAGGTGAGTGTTCTTCATTTTCTTGTATTTTCATTTCTTTTCTTAGATCATTGTAGTAGGGCTGAGTGATTTCTAGAGAGAGATAGTGAGGGATTGATGTAATAGAGAGTGACACTCTATGTAAAAGATGCCTCCTTTCTCTTCCAATGTAATCTCCTTCATCTTCTACATGATGTTTTCTAGCTAGTTTTTCTTCTCATGGCAATCTAACTACTAACCACTAACCTATCTAACCACTTACTTGATAATCCACATGAATCGGGTTGCCTCTACAAGGCCTTGTTCTTGCAAGAGCCATTGATGGCCAAAGATGATGGGTTCTAACATCTAACTTGCTAACTTGCTAACTTGCTAACCAAGCTAACTCTCTTTATTTCATGCTCTTTTATTTCATGCTTTCTTTTAGTTGTGATGAGTTGATGCTTGTATTAGCTTGTTCTTGTTGCAATGTTGTGAATGTGAAGAACCATCCATGAGCCATGCTTTGTATCGTCTCTTGGAGCCAATGATTGTGATGGCCAAGGATCAAAATGTGAGGCAACTATCTCGAAGAGGTTAGCATGGTTAGTGGAGTACTTAGTAGTTAGTAGCCATGAGTTTTCTTTAGCTTGTTTTAGAAATCTTTCAAGAAATTCTTTTCTCATTTTTCCATCATTGTTTCATCGCCTTCTTAGTTCTACTTTGTTCCATCTTCTTTCTTTATTTGTTTTCAACTCTTTTCTATTTTGTTTTCACATCTCCGTTTTCATCGCTCTCCTCACCTACCACATTCTGGATTTCCTTTTCTTTTCTTTTTCATTCTTTTTCATTCTTTTCAACAAAGAAGAATTGTTAACATAAACGGGAATAGAAACTGTTAATGCTTCTATCGCCTCCCTTCCCTGTGGATTCGACCCGTTAAGCCAATGCTATAATGGTAGTATCGAGATACATTAGCTCATTCGAGCTTTTCATCGATTTCACATAAATACACACTTTTGAGTGCTAGTTCCGCCCACGATCAAACCTCTCAAGTGAAGAGGGCTAAGATTGATCTATTGTATTCTCAATATGAGAACTTTAGTATGAGTGATATGAAACTATTGAAGATATGATCACTCATTTTAAAAAGATTACTAATGGTCTTTCTTTTTTAGGTGACTCCATTGACAATGATCAAAAGTAAGAAGGGTGATTTGAGCTCTTCCACAATGTTGGGAAGTCAAGTCTACACTTTGAAAGAGTTGAATGATAAAGAGGAGATGGACTTCATAGACTTGTATGAAACTTGAAGACCCACGAGATGGAAAGAAAAGTTAGAGAAGACAAAGCACCACAAAAGAAGAAGAATGTTGCATTTAAAGCCACTCCAACCATTTTCAATGAACACGATGATTTTGACCAAGAAGATGATGAAGAATTATCTCTCCTTGTGAAGAACCTAAGATGTTCCACAAAAGAGGGAGATTCAACAATTGAAAGGGAAGATGGTAACAAAAGATGAAAGAAGAGGAAGTGAGATTGGTCCTTAATACAATTGCAAGAAGCCAGGCCCTCTCATTGTGAATTGCCCCGATATGAAGAGTAAGGCTTACATCAAAGAAGTCATACAAAAACAAGGTAATGAAGGCCACTCCGATGAAGATGTTGATACGACAAATGTGTGTTTCATGGTTCAAAATAATGAACAACTAAGGTAACTTCAGAACCTACTTTAGATGATTCCGATTTATTCATTGATGAACTTGGTGATGCTTTTGAGCAACTTTCTCATAATTATGATTTACTTAAATTGAAGAATTTAAAATGAAGAAAGAAAATGAGATTTTGCAAAATAAATTAAATATTGTTTTAAAAGAAAAGAAGATCTACTATTTCTCTTAAAAACGCTAAAAAGGATTTTGATTCTTACAAAGTTTTTGTAAAGCTAAATTTTCAAGTATGACGAAAATGAGATTTCTACAATGAAAAAGAAGATTAATACTTTAAATAATAATTTAAAAAAAATGTGAGTTTGATAAAACTAGATTAGAATCTATGTTTCTAAAAGACAAACTCAAAGAAAACAACCACCACATGTTTCACACGCACATCATATTACATACATCATGCACACACTTAACATGCTTATCATGCTCACAACACACATCATGCTTTCATGTATGCCAAGGTGTACACAGTACATATTGTGACCCAAAAAGGTCACTTTACCAAATTTTATTATGAACATTAAATATTGCTAATGATCATGTTTTAGTTCATAAGACAACATTACAGGATCCAAAAAGCTTTGGGTACAAAATCAAACTCAACTTAAATGATGTAAGTACACGCCAAGTCTTCAAGATGTAGGGAGTGGTGGTATCTTGATAGTGGTTGATTACGGCCCATGACATAGGGTATTAACAACTTTGCAATCATATCGAGGTCTAGTGAAGGTGGCACTCATCATCTTCGGAGATGATTCCAAAAAGTTTAATAATATAGGTAACATTAAGTTGGTATGTCTCCTTTAATTGAAAATATTCTTTAGTAGATGGACTTAAACATAATTTATTGAGAATTAGTCAATTATATGATAAAAGTTTAAAAGTGATTTTTGATTATTTTTATTATGATATTTTATTAATAAGAAAAATGATTCGCGTATGCTTTTCGATTTTGTGAAAATAATATTTACATTATCATATGTTAAACTTGGATTGCATTGTTACTTATTTGACTGCCATAAATGAATATTCATGGTTGTGGCATAGATGATTAGGTCATGTATTGATCACCTATCCCGTATTAATTCTGAAGAAGCGGTAAAGGGTATTCTTAAGTTAAAATTTGGAAAAAGACCACATTTGTGATGCGTGTCAACTTGAGAAACAAACTAAGTCTTCTTTCAAATTAATTAAGGTATTATGACATCTTAACCACTAGAATTGATACATATGGATTTGTTTGGTCTGACCAAAACCAGTTTAAGCGGTAATCATTTATTTTTGTTCTCATTGATGTTTTCAAGACATACTTGGATTTTCTTTTTAGAACATAAAAATGAAACTTTCTCGTATTTTAATATTTTTAGAAAAAATTTTCAATTTTGCGTATTAAAAGTGATAGAGGTGATGAGTTTTGTCAGCTATTCTTTTATTACTTATTGTGAAAAAATAGAATTAAAGTGAGCTTTATGTCTTAGAACTCCACAACAAAATAAAGTCATCGAATGGAAGAATCGAACTCTCCACGAGATGGTTAGGACTATGATTAGTGAATATGAACTCCCTCAATATTTATAGGCTGGGACCGTGAATACTTCATGTTA
>JAVJIF010016183.1:0-97227 GCA_038442645.1 Agave tequilana | reverse complement strand
AAATGGAGGAGGAGATGGAGGAGAATGAGTGGAGGAATTTGTGGTGGAGAATATGGAGAGGGTGAGTGGTGGTAATGGTGGCCAAAGGGAGCTTTGGGCTGCTGTTGATGTTCACAGGAAGTGGAAAAGGAAGAAGAAGTGAAAAAGTGAAGAGAGAGAAGGAGTGGGGGAGTTATATATAAAAGGTAAGTTTAGATTATAACAAGTTTGCCCTCCACTCTATGAAACCTGCGTTTCATGCCAATTTGGCCGCGTCCCACCACA
The DNA here is from genome assembly GCA_038442645.1 of Agave tequilana. Lineage (NCBI taxonomy): Eukaryota > Viridiplantae > Streptophyta > Magnoliopsida > Asparagales > Asparagaceae > Agave > Agave tequilana. The sequence goes on along the minus strand of JAVJIF010016183.1, from coordinate 96,963 downwards.
CAAGGCTGCGTCTAGCTGTTGCTGGACGCAGTAAACAAACCTGCGTCCAAGAAAAACAAGATTACGTTGGTAGAATAGGACGAAAAAGCATGGGTGACTGGACTTGAGTTGGATTGGCCCATAAGCATTAAATGCAGCAAGGGAAGGGTCTCCGCATTAATTGCTGAGTCCAGTTGGCAAAACTCGCGTTTGAGGAAGAGAGAGAGAGAGAGAAAAATGAAAAAGAGAAGAGTGAAGTAGTTGAATGATTTCCCGGTATCTGGGGAAATACCGAGAACTCCGGAAAGGTCCAAAAAATCGAAGTATCTCGGAAAGCTCCCCAACAATTCTTAAAAATAATAAATATTATATAAAGATTTTTTGGTGAAATCGGTTTTCAGAGATTCAATCCCATTTTCAAAATAAAAATCCTGGAATCCACTGTGAACGGTGTCTACACCGGGTAGGCTGGATTTTTGATAAAATCTGAAAAATCTCAGAAAATGCCTGAAGGAAGAAAATACAATTTTAAGAAGGAATGTGAAAGCAGAATCCAGAAATTTGATCCCAATTGTGAATTAAAATTCCTGGAATCAACACAGTGATACTGGCCGACACCAAATCCAGTGAAATTTTGATAAATTCTAAAAATTCTAAAAAAAATCATTTAGATAGAAAATATGATTTTAAGAAATACTGTGAAAGCCATTTAATATTTTCAACTCCATTTGTAAATTAAAAATCCGAAAGTCGGTCAGCGAAACTGGCCGACACGGTTTTGAAGATTTACAATTAAATCTGAAAAATTCCAGAAAATCATGAAAAACCTAGAATATTAAAAAATAATATTTGAAACTGAAATTGGTCAAATCTGAATACTGAAAAGGTCAAATCATGCAGTACAGCTATATGAGTAAGATTTTAAATAACAGAAAAATAAAATAAAATAAAATAAAAAAATACGCTCCAAAAATCAGGACACATAACTGGGTACGTTTACTGAGGATGGGGTGTTACAATCCATCCACCTTACAAAAAATTTCGTCCTCGAAATTTCAGGAAGGGGAGGATGACAGCAGAGAAAAATAGGAAGAAAGAGTTTTACCAACTAAGTTGTAAATAGATGAGGGTAACGCTCACGGATGACGTCCTCTCGTTCCCATGTGGCCTCTCCTGGCACATGCCTATTCCAAGAAACCAATACTAATGGTATTGCCTTATTCTTCAAAGTCTTGATACTTTTGTCCAGGATGGCCATCGGTTGCTCTTTATAAGACAGATCTGACTGTAGTTCCGGTTCGGAGTGATCTAGAATGTGACTCTCATCCTTGACATACTTCCTCAACTGTGATACATGGAATACATTATGTACTCCTTCTAAAGATGGAGGTAATGCCAATCGGTAATACACATCTCCCACACGATCCAAAATTCGAATCGATGGGCCGATGTATCTCGGACTAAGTTTTCCACGAGTACCGAACCGGATTACCCCTTTTGTGGGTGATATCTTTAAAAATACATGCTCACCGGTTCTGAATTCCAATGGCCTTCTGTTTGTGTCTGCCCAACTCTTTTGTCGGCTCTGTGCTGCCCGGAGATGATCTCTGATAATTCGGACTTTGTCTGTTGTCTGAACTAGAATGTCTGATCCCATAAGTCTTCTTTCGCCGACTTCGTCCCAACATATCGGTGACCTGCATTTCCTGCCATACAATGCCTCAAATGGGGCCATTTTGATACTAGCCTGATAGCTGTTATTATGAGAGAATTCTACCAAATGAAGATAGTCTTCCCATGACCCTCTAAATTCTATCATGCAGGCTCGTAACATGTCTTCAAGGATCTGGATAGTCCGTTCAGATTGTCCGTCTGTCTGAGGGTGATATGAGGTACTGAATTTCAGACGAGTTCCTAATTTTCTTGGAGACTTTCCCAGAAATGTGATCGGAATCTCGTGTCTCTATCTGACACGATACTAACTGGAACTCCATGTAGACGAACAATTTCTTTCATATATTTTCTGCAAGAACTTCTGTTGACTGACCTACTCTGAAAGGTAGGAAGTAAGCTGCTTTTGTGAGGCGGTCAATGATTACCCATACTGCATTATTACCCTTAGGACTGCGAGGTAGTGCTGTGACAAAATCCATGGTGATATGTTCCCACTTCCACTCGGGTATTGGTAAGGGCTGAAGAAGTCCAGCTGTTCTCTGGTGTTCTATCTTTACCTGCTGGCAAACTAAGCACTTGGCCACATGCTGGGCTATCTCCCTTTTCATGGCATTCCACCAGAACTTCTGTTTCAAGTCTTGATACATTTTATTTCCTCCCGGGTGTATGGAATAGGCCGAACTATGTGCCTCTGTCAAAATTTTCTGTCGGACTTCTCCTTGGGGGACACAAATTCTGTTACCAAAATATAATGCGTTGTCTGAATGAATACGGAGGTCAGTTCTCAATCCAGCTTCTATTTGAGCTCTGAATTTCTGCAATCTGGGGTCTTCTTTTTGAGCTTCTTTAATCCCATCCATCAGGGTTGATTGAATCTGAAAGGTCATCAACTGTCCCGTTTTATCAATTCCTTGTACTATCATTAAGTCCAATTTTATGATATCCTGAATCAACTCCTTCTGTTGCGTAAGTTGTACTAGCATTTTATTCTCTGGCTTCCTGCTTAATGCATCTGGTACTGTATTGACTCTGCCTGGATGATACTGTAAATCTATATCATAATCTGCCATTAATTCAAGCCACCGTCTCTGTCTCATGTTTAATTCTTTCTGCGTGAAAATATACTTTAGACTCTTGTGATCAGTGTAGATTAGCACCTTGTCTCCTAGAAGATAATGTCTCCAGATCTTCAATGCGAATATTACAGCTGCCAGCTCTAAGTCGTGAGTTGGGTAATTTCTCTCATGTGGTTTCAGTTGCCTGGATGCATAAGCTATGACATGATCATGCTGCATTAATACACACCCTAGGCCTTTCCCGGATGCATCACTGTATATAACCATCCCTCCTCTTCCTGAGGGAGTCCTCAAAACTGGAGCTGTAATGAGTCTTTCCTTTAATCGCTCAAATGCTGCAGCACATTCCTCGGTCCATATATATTTTTCTCCTTTCCGGTGAGCTTCGTTAAGGGGCTGCAATCTTAGAAAAATCTTGGACAAAGCGCCTGTAATATCCGGCCAATCCAATAAAACTCTTAATTTCTGTTACTGTCCTTGGAATAGGCCAGTCCTTCACTGCCTGAATTTTACTGGGGTCTACTGAAATTCCTTCTTCTGAAATTATGTGTCCAAGGAAGGCCACACTATTTAACCAGAAATCACACTTGCTTTGCTTAGCATGAAGTTGTTCCTGTTGGAGAGTCTGTAACACTATTCTCAAGTGGTCTGCATGCTCTCTGTCGTTCTTCGAATAGATCAAGATGTCATCTATAAAAACAACCACAAACTGATCCAAATATGATGAGAACACTCTGTTCATCAAATCCATGAAAACTGCAGGGGCATTGGTGACTCCGAAGGGCATAACTAGAAACTCATAATGGCCATAACGAGTCCTGAATGCTGTCTTTGGAACATCTTCTTTCTTTACCTTCAGCTGATGATAACCTGATTGCAAATCCAATTTTGAAAAGACTCGAGCTCCATGAAGCTGATCAAACAGATCATCAATTCTTAGTAAGGGGTACTTATTCTTGATGGTAACCTTGTTTAACTCTCTGTAGTCTATACACAACCGCTTACCACCGTCTTTCTTGTTGGCCAATAGCACTGGAGCTCCCCATGGTGAAGCACTTGGTCTAATCAATCCTTTGTCAGAGTATTCTTGTAGCTGTTTCTTTAGAATCTCCAACTCAGTGGGTGCCATTCTGTATGGAGCTTTGGATATCGGAACTGTGCCTGGAAGGGTATCAATGGAGAACTCAATCGTTCTGTCAGGTGGAAGCCCTGAGATTTCCTTAAATACTTCTGGAAACTCATTCCAAATTGGTACTCTCTTCTTCTGGATCTCACCAGCAGTCATCTGTGCTTTTTTCTTGGTCGGTTTGTGTTCTCCTTCAAATTGGAACTCAGGCTGAAGTGGTATTCTGAAAATAACTTTTTTGTTTCGACAATCAATGACTGCATGGTATTTACTGAGCCAAGTCATGCCTAAGATTACGTCGTACCCTTTAGTATCTAGTACGAGCATATCCACTGTTAATGTCTTGTCACACAGTTCCACCGGACAATTTACACAAACTCTACTAGAGATGACTACTCCGTTACCGGTACTTATCTCCACTGGTGGTCTAAATATTCAACAGGTATAGAGTTCAAAGCAATGAAACTATCTGATATGTAGCAATGAGAAGCGCCAGAATCAAAGAGGGCTAGGGCTAAGACAGGTTTAGAGTGCACCATAATCTTACCTGTCACCACTTCTCCAGAAGTTTGGGCCTCTTCCGCCGTCAAGTTGTAGGCTCGTCCTCTTCCACGACCCGCAGCATTTCTAACTCCCCTCTGGACTGGGCGGATAACTTGTTGTGGGGAGGGGGAAGGGCCCTCCTAACCATTGGTCCTTGGTTCCTCTGTCCTTCTGGCCCTGGAAGTGCTGGTAATGCTGGGTTGACCATTCCCATTCTTTTGTGGGGACAGACTTCTATTGAATGATCACGGAAACCACATACCAGGCATAACCCATTTGCCCTACGGCAATTTTGTTGAGAATGACCTGGTTTCTGGCAATAGTTACAAAAAGAAAATGATTGGGTTACTGGGAAGGGGGGCTGGTCGAAATGGTCGCCTCATGGTTGGGACTCTTGCTGTTCTGAATGGACCTCCTCTTCCCGTTTGTGGAAATGGCCTCTTCATGGTCTGATTCCTTATCATGTTAGATTTCCCTTTCTCCAGTCCTCGCTCCACCTCCCGAGCTATGGTGAGGACTTGGGAATAAGTTTTCAGCTGTTGGGGCATTAAGAGGATTTGAATGTCCATTTGTAAACCCTGTTGGAACCTACTCGCCCGCTTTTCTTCATCAGCCACCATATATGGAGCAAAGCGGCTCAGCCTCAAGAACTCAGCGGCATACTCATCCACAGACCGGTTCCATTGCTGAAGTCGGATGAACTGTTCTTCCATTTCTTTCTGAGCTGTGGCAGGGAAAAATCTACTATAGAAGCTTTGAGAAAACTGGTCCCAAGTGACAGGTTTCTCCAATCTCGCTTCTTCAGCTAGCCACCAGGTCCTGGCTACATCTTTTAGTTGAATCTTGGCGACCTCCACTTGATTTTCTTTTGGGACCCGGGCTGCGTTCAACAGATCTGTGGTGTCAATCAGCCATTGTTCAGCATCTAGTGGTTTCTCTCCTCCCGTGAATATCGCCGGTTGCAACTGCCTAAAGTCTGATACGTTCCCCGTCTTTGTTCCTTAGGAGTTGCTAACTCTTGCCGAAGGAGTTCCGTCTGCTGTTGCTGATTCTCCATCATAGTCTGGATAACCCTTAGAATCTCAACATTCTCTCCCGCGGGTCCATTTGATGCTTGCCCGGAGTTGTTACGACCCGTCCTTCTATCCATACTTATGTTGGTAAAAAGGAGACTGGAAACTGGAAAGATGGAAGGATTTTAGGACACAAGAAAAGGAATCAAGAAGGACTAGATAACTTTGTACATTGTAGTTGGCAAGGGCAAATTCCATTTGCTGCTTGATTGTACTAAAGGTGTGAGAGCCTAGGCTCTGATACTAACCTGTGACGCCCCGATCCCACGGGTACAGGGACGTCACTGCGACGTACATACGCAGGTCAGAAGTACCCTCACGTATATACGCTAAGCATCAGTACAAGCAAGAATCAGAGTACGACAAACGTAGCGTCCATTCATATGCCAACAAAAGAAGTACAAAGTACAAGGTTATCACAGGATGTGACATACTATTACATATCACATGCATCATATATCACAGCCAAGCACAAAAGTACGATTTACAATATGATTACAAGATGCTCAAGAGCTGAAGGAAGGTCCCGCGAGCTAAAAAGGAAAGTCTGGCACAACAGAAACCGAGACTAGTCAGCCTGTTCGGAAAGGAAAGCTTGATCTTCCACAGAAGGCTCCACCTCAAGCCAAGGTCCGGAACCTGAACATACAAATTCAAGGGAGTCAGGACCTCCCAAACAAGTGATCAGGTTACAAAGAGTATGAGAGTTGGTACAATATCATGAATAATCATTCAGCAAGTAAAAGAAGCACAGCATGTTTATAAACGAAAGGGTATTGCATAAGCTTAAGTTACGGCCTCATGAGACTAGTACCTCGAGGGAGTAATCCAAACAAGGAAACCCTCATCTATATACCTTCATCTCATGTCACCGTAATCCAAGCGCATACAACACCCACAGTCAACGTCTTTCATTATTATTATTATTATTATTATTATTATTACTCGTCTTACCCTGATATCTAGCTATGTGGACTAGCGTCCCAGCACACATAGATCCATATCCAAGTAAAGCAAGATTGTTATTGGAAACCAGCGGGGGTATCAACGAACTATGTTTACAGTGGGTCCCGTGCATACCCGGGACCATGGCCCAGGATGTTCCGTTGCTTGGTGACGGAACCTACCGCAAGGCTATTCATGAGGGTCTTATGTATGCCCTTATCATGATGGTACCAGGAAGGAGGGAGCCAGCACTCCCCTCGGTCGCCTGGAGGCCCACAGGTCAGACCGGAAGTTTTAGTTGCACAACATGCCTAATACCACTGTAAACACGAACACATATTGATAGCCGCATATTTCCCCCGACCCGATGCAAGTAGTCTTATTTTATGATTTATTAAATGATTTATCAGATTCCGGGAATGAGCAAGAACAAGTCAGGAATGTCATGAATACAGGTATATCAGGAGTACTGGTTCGTACTATAAGGTATCACATGTGTATCAGGAGTACAGTTAGTACTATCAAAATGTCGGGTCATCATTCCCGTTATCGTGATAATTATAAGAGTCAAGTGTATCATGCCTTGTGTTGATAGATAGCATGATAAGAGGTGATATTTATCAAGTAACAAGTCTAGTAATTAGCAATATATACAACATGATCCAAATATGATGTTCAAAATCAAGAAGTAATTAACCATAGCAATTAATCAAGATTAGTCGACTAGAGAGAATAAGTAGTCGACTTATGAAAGAGTTAGTCGACTAGGAAATAGGGTTAGTCGACTAGGGAAGGCTGCGTTTCAAAAGACCGCGTTTCAGGGAGCTGCGTTAGTCGACTGGGAAATAATAGTTAGTCGACTAATAAAGTCCGCGTCTCAAGGGCCGCGTCTTCAGAAGGGAAGTTAGTCGACTAGGGAAAACATCAAGTCGACTAATAAAGGGTGCGTCTCAAAGAGCTGCGTTTTCAAAGGAAAGTTAGTCGACTAGTGGGAAAACATAGTCGACTAGTGAAGTTGCGTTTTCAGAAACGAGGGTGCGTTTCAAGAGGGTTAGTCGACTTATGATTAGGTCAAGTCGACTAATAGGGTTCAAAACAGATAACAGAATTGGTTCTTGAGGGTTGCGTTTGTTTACAAATATGAAAGAAATATCTAAGTCTTGGCGAGTAGAATTACTCGCCTAAAATGCGTCCGACGCAGAGAAACGTGGTCCCAATCCAAAGGACGGTACCGGTCCTCACAAGTTGATGGAGAGGGGTTGTGGTGTTTGGAGGAGATGGAGGTGCAAGTCTAGTTCACCACGCCAAATCGGGATTTTGCAAACGTTGTTGCGGGGGACGAATGTATAGTCCGTTAGAAAGAGGTCGACGAGGAGGTGAAGGTGGTATGCTTGGTGGAGGCTACGGTGGTGCAGGTGGTGGTGGAGATGGTGGTGAAGCTTTTTGGTGAAGATGGGTTCTTTGAGGTTTTCTTGGTGAAAGAGGTTGAGGAAGATGGTGTTTGTTGGTGAAAAATGGAGGAGGAGATGGAGGAGAATGAAGTGGAGGAATTTGTGGTGGAGAATATGGAGAGGGTGAGTGGTGGTAATGGTGGCCAAAGGGAGCTTTGGGCTGCTGTTGATGTTCACAGGAAGTGGAAAAGGAAGAAGAAGTGAAAAAGTGAAGAGAGAGAAGGAGTGGGGGAGTTATATATAAAAGGTAAGTTTAGATTATAACAAGTTTGCCCTCCACTCTATGAAACCTGCGTTTCATGCCAATTTGGCCGCGTCCCACCACACAAGGCTGCGTCTAGCTGTTGCTGGACGCAGTAAACAAACCTGCGTCCAAGAAAAACAAGATTACGTTGGTAGAATAGGACGAAAAAGCATGGGTGACTGGACTTGAGTTGGATTGGCCCATAAGCATTAAATGCAGCAAGGGAAGGGTCTCCGCATTAATTGCTGAGTCCAGTTGGCAAAACTCGCGTTTGAGGAAGGAGAGAGAAAAATGGAAAAAGAGAAGAGTGAAGTAGTTGAATGATTTCCCGGTATCTGGGAAAATACCGAGAACTCCGGAAAGGTCCAAAAAATCGAAGTATCTCGGAAAAGCTCCCCAACAATTCTTAAAAATAATAAATATTATATAAAGATTTTGGTGAAATCGGTTTTCAGAGATTCAATCCCATTTTCAAAATAAAAATCCTGGAATCCACTGTGAACGGTGTCTACACCGGGTAGGCTGGATTTTTGATAAAATCTGAAAAATCCCAGAAAATGCCTGAAGGAAGAAAATACAATTTTAAGAAGGAATGTGAAAGCAGAATCCAGAAATTGATCCCAATTGTGAATTAAAATTCCTGGAATCAACCAGTGATACTGGCCGACACCAAATCCAGTGAAATTTTGATAAATTCTAAAAATTCTAAAAAAATTCATTTAGATAGAAAATATGATTTTAAGAAATACTGTGAAAGCCGTTTTAATATTTTCAACTCTATTTGTAAATTAAAAATCCGAAAGTCGGTCAGCGAAACTGGCCGACACCGGTTTTGAAGATTTACAATTAAATTCTGAAAAATTTCAGAAAATCATGAAAAACCTAGAATATTAAAAAATAATATTTGAAACTGAAATTGGTCAAATCTGAATACTGAAAAGGTCAAATCATGCAGTACAGCTATATGAGTAAGATTTTAAATAACAGAAAATAAAATAAAATAAAATAAAAAAATACGCTCCAAAAATCAGGACACATAACTGGGTACGTTTACTGAGGATGGGGTGTTACAATCCATCCACCTTACAAAAAATTTCGTCCTCGAAATTTCAGGAAGGGGAGGATGACAGCAGAGAAAAATAGGAAGAAAGAGTTTTACCAACTAAGTTGTAAATAGATGAGGGTAACGCTCACGGATGACGTCCTCTCGTTCCCATGTGGCCTCTCCTGGCACATGCCTATTCCAAGAAACCAATACTAATGGTATTGCCTTATTCTTCAAAGTCTTGATACTTTTGTCCAGGATGGCCATCGGTTGCTCTTTATAAGACAGATCTGACTGTAGTTCCAGTTCGGAGTGATCTAGAATGTGACTCTCATCCTTGACATACTTCCTCAACTGTGATACATGGAATACATTATGTACTCCTTCTAAAGATGGAGGTAATGTCAATCGGTAATACACATCTCCCACACGATCCAAAATTTCGAATGGGCCGATGTATCTCGGACTAAGTTTTCCACGAGTACCGAACCGGATTACCCCTTTTGTGGGTGATATCTTTAAAAATACATGCTCACCGGTTCTGAATTCCAATGGCTTTCTGTTTGTGTCTGCCCAACTCTTTTGTCGGCTCTGTGCTGCCCGGAGATGATCTCTGATAATTCGGACTTTGTCTGTTGTCTGAACTAGAATGTCTGATCCCATAAGTCTTCTTTCGCCGACTTCGTCCCAACATATCGGTGACCTGCATTTCCTGCCATGCAATGCCTCAAATGGGGCCATTTTGATACTAGCCTGATAGCTGTTATTATAAGAGAATTCTACCAAATGAAGATAGTCTTCCCATGACCCTCTAAATTCTATCATGCAGGCTCGTAACATGTCTTCAAGGATCTGGATAGTCCGTTCAGATTGTCCGTCTGTCTGAGGGTGATATGAGGTACTGAATTTCAGACGAGTTCCTAAATTTTCTTGGAGACTTTCCCAGAAATGTGATCGGAATCTCGTGTCTCTATCTGACACGATACTAACTGGAACTCCATGTAGACGAACAATTTCTTTCATATATTTTTCTGCAAGAACTTCTGTTGACTGACCTACTCTGAAAGGTAGGAAGTGAGCTGCTTTTGTGAGGCGGTCAATGATTACCCATACTGCATTATTACCCTTAGGACTGCGAGGTAGTGCTGTGACAAAATCCATGGTGATATGTTCCCACTTCCACTCGGGTATTGGTAAGGGCTGAAGAAGTCCAGCTGTTCTCTGGTGTTCTATCTTTACCTGCTGGCAAACTAAGCACTTGGCCACATGCTGGGCTATCTCCCTTTTCATGGCATTCCACCAGAACTTCTGTTTCAAGTCTTGATACATTTTATTTCCTCCCGGGTGTATGGAATAGGCCGAACTATGTGCCTCTGCCAAAATTTTCTGTCGGACTTCTCCTTGGGGGACACAAATTTTGTTACCAAAATATAATGCGTTGTCTGAATGAATACGGAGGTCAGTTCTCAATCCAGCTTCTATTTGAGCTCTGAATTTCTGCAATCTGGGGTCTTCTTTTTGAGCTTCTTTAATCTCATCCATCAGGGTTGATTGAATCTGAAAGGTCATCAACTGTCCCGTTTTATCAATTCCTTGTACTATCATTAAGTCCAATTTTATGATATCCTGAATCAACTCCTTCTGTTGCGTAAGTTGTACTAGCATTTTATTCTCTGGCTTCCTGCTCAATGCATCTGGTACTGTATTGACTCTGCCTGGATGATACTGTAAATCTATATCATAATCTGCCATTAATTCAAGCCACCGTCTCTGTCTCATGTTTAATTCTTTCTGCGTGAAAATATACTTTAGACTCTTGTGATCAGTGTAGATTAGCACCTTGTCTCCTAGAAGATAATGTCTCCAGATCTTCAATGCGAATATTACAGCTGCCAGCTCTAAGTCGTGAGTTGGGTAATTTCTCTCATGTGGTTTCAGTTGCCTGGATGCATAAGCTATGACATGATCATGCTGCATTAATACACACCCTAGGCCTTTCCCGGATGCATCACTGTATATAACCATCCCTCCTCTTCCTGAGGGAGTCCTCAAAACTGGAGCTGTAATGAGTCTTTCCTTTAATCGCTCAAATGCTGCAGCACATTCCTCGGTCCATATATATTTTTCTCCTTTCCGGGTGAGCTTCGTTAACGGGGCTGCAATCTTAGAAAAATCTTGGACAAAGCGCCTGTAATATCCGGCTAATCCAATAAAACTCTTAATTTCTGTTACTGTCCTTGGAATAGGCCAGTCCTTCACTGCCTGAATTTTACTGGGGTCTACTGAAATTCCTTCTTCTGAAATTATGTGTCCAAGGAAGGCCACACTATTTAACCAGAAATCACACTTGCTTTGCTTAGCATGAAGTTGTTCCTGTTGGAGAGTCTGTAACACTATTCTCAAGTGGTCTGCATGCTCTCTGTCGTTCTTCGAATAGATCAAGATGTCATCTATAAAAACAACCACAAACTGATCCAAATATGATGAGAACACTCTGTTCATCAAATCCATGAAAACTGCAGGGGCATTGGTGACTCCGAAGGGCATAACTAGAAACTCATAATGGCCATAACGAGTCCTGAATGCTGTCTTTGGAACATCTTCTTTCTTTACCTTCAGCTGATGATAACCTGATTGCAAATCCAATTTTGAAAAGACTCGAGCTCCATGAAGCTGATCAAACAGATCATCAATTCTTGGTAAGGGGTACTTATTCTTGATGGTAACCTTGTTTAACTCTCTGTAGTCTATACACAACCGCTTACCACCGTCTTTCTTGTTGGCCAATAGCACTGGAGCTCCCCATGGTGAAGCACTTGGTCTAATCAATCCTTTGTCAGAGTATTCTTGTAGCTGTTTCTTTAGAATCTCCAACTCAGTGGGTGCCATTCTGTATGGAGCTTTGGATATCGGAACTGTGCCTGGAAGGGTATCAATGGAGAACTCAATCGTTCTGTCAGGTAGAAGCCCTGAGATTTCCTTAAATACTTCTGGAAACTCATTCCAAATTGGTACTCTCTTCTTCTGGATCTCACCAGCAGTCATCTGTACTTTTTCCTTGGTCGGTTTGTGTTCTCCTTCAAATTGGAACTCAGGCTGAAGTGGTATTCTGAAAATAACTTTTTTGTTTCGACAATCAATGACTGCATGGTATTTACTGAGCCAAGTCATGCCTAAGATTACGTCGTACCCTTTAGTATCTAGTACGAGCATATCCACTGTTAATGTCTTGTCACACAGTTCCACCGGACAATTTACACAAACTCTATTAGAGATGACTACTCCGTTACCGGTACTTATCTCCCACTGGTGGTCTAAATATTCAACAGGTATAGAGTTCAAAGCAATGAAACTATCTGATATGTAGCAATGAGAAGCGCCAGAATCAAAGAGGGCTAAGACAGGTTTAGAGTGCACCATAATCTTACCTGTCACCACTTCTCCAGAAGTTTGGGCCTCTTCCGCCGTCAAGTTGTAGGCTCGTCCTCTTCCACGACCCGCTGCATTTCTAACTCCCCTCTGGACTGGGCGGATAACTTGTTGTGGGGGAGGGGGAAGGGCCCTCCTAACCATTGGTCCTTGGTTCCTCTGTCCATCTGGCCCTGGAAGTGCTGGTAATGCTGGGTTGACCATTCCCATTCTTTTGTGGGGACAGACTTCTATTGAATGATCACGGGAACCACATACCAGGCATAACCCATTTGCCCTACGGCAATTTTGTTGAGAATGACCTGGTTTCTGGCAATAGTTACAAAAAGAAAATGATTGGGTTACTGGGAAGGGGGCTGGTCGAAATGGTCGCCTCATGGTTGGGACTCTTGCTGTTCTGAATGGACCTCCTCTTCCCGTTTGTGGAAATGGCCTCTTCATGGTCTGATTCCTTATCATGTTAGATTTCCCTTTCTCCAGTCCTCGCTCCACCTCCCGAGCTATGGTGAGGACTTGGGAATAAGTTTTCAGCTGTTGGGGCATTAAGAGGATTTGAATGTCCATTTGTAAACCCTGTTGGAACCTACTCGCCCGCTTTTCTTCATCAGCCACCATATATGGAGCAAAGCGGCTCAGCCTCAAGAACTCAGCGGCATACTCATCCACAGACCGGTTCCATTGCTGAAGTCGGATGAACTGTTCTTCCATTTCTTTCTGAGCTGTGGCAGGGAAAAATCTACTATAGAAGCTTTGAGAAAACTGGTCCAAGTGACAGGTTTCTCCAATCTCGCTTCTTCAGCTAGCCACCAGGTCCTGGCTACATCTTTTAGTTGAATCTTGGCGACCTCCACTTGATTTTCTTTTGGGACCCGGGCTGCGTTCAACAGATCTGTGGTGTCAATCAGCCATTGTTCAGCATCTAGTGGTTTCTCTCCTCCCGTGAATATCGCCGGTTGCAACTGCCTAAAGTCTGATACGTTCCCCGGTCTTTGTTCCTTAGGAGTTGCTAACTCTTGCCGAAGGAGTTCCGTCTGCTGTTGCTGATTCTCCATCATAGTCTGGATAACCCTTAGAATCTCAACATTCTCTCCCGCGGGTCCATTTGATGCTTGCCCGGAGTTGTTACGACCCGTCCTTCTATCCATACTTATGTTGGTAAAAAGGAGACTGGAAACTGGAAAGATGGAAGGATTTTAGGACACAAGAAAAGGAATCAAGAAGGACTAGATAACTTTGTACATTGTAGTTGGCAAGGGCAAATTCCATTTGCTGCTTGATTGTACTATAGGTGTGAGAGCCTAGGCTCTGATACCAACCTGTGACGCCCCGATCCCACGGGTACAGGGACGTCACTGCGACGTACATACGCAGGTCAGAAGTACCCTCACGTATATACGCTAAGCATCAGTACAAGCAAGAATCAGAGTACGACAAACGTAGCGTCCATTCATATGCCAACAAAAGAAGTACAAAGTACAAGGTTATCACAGGATGTGACATACTATTACATATCACATGCATCATATATCACAGCCAAGCACAAAAGTACGATTTACAATATGATTACAAGATGCTCAAGAGCTGAAGGAAGGTCCCGCGAGCTAAAAAGGAAAGTCTGGCACAACAGAAACCGAGACTAGTCAGCCTGTTCGGAAAGGAAAGCTTGATCTTCCACAGAAGGCTCTCAAGCCAAGGTCCGGAACCTGAACATACAAATTCAAGGGAGTCAGGACCTCCCAAACAAGTGATCAGGTTACAAAGAGTATGAGAGTTGGTACAATATCATGAATAATCATTCAGCAAGTAAAAGAAGCACAGCATGTTATAAACGAAAGGGTATTGCATAAGCTTAAGTTACGGCCTCATGAGACTAGTACCTCGAGGGAGTAATCCAAACAAGGAAACCCTCATCTATATACCTTCATCTCATGTCACCGTAATCCAAGCGCATACAACACCCACAGTCAACGTCTTTCATTATTATTATTATTATTATTATTATTACTCGTCTTACCCTGATATCTACCTATGTGGACTAGCGTCCCAGCACACATAGATCCATATCCAAGTAAAGCAAGATTGTTATTGGAAACCAGCGGGGGTATCAACGAACTATGTTTACAGTGGGTCCCGTGCATACCCGGGACCACGGCCCAGGATGTTCCGTTGCTTGGTGACGGAACCTACCGCAAGGCTATTCAGGAGGGTCTTATGTATGCCCTTATCATGATGGTACCAGGAAGGAGGGAGCCAGCACTCCCCTCGGTCGCCTGGAGGCCCACAGGTCAGACCGGAAGTTTTAGTTGCACAACATGCCTAATACCACTGTAAACACGAACACATATTGATAGCCGCATATTTCCCCCGACCCGATGCAAGTAGTCTTATTTTATGATTTATTAAATGATTTATCAGATTCCGGGAATGAGCAAGAACAAGTCAGGAATGTCATGAATACAGGTATATCAGGAGTACTGGTTCGTACTATAAGGTATCACATGTGTATCAGGAGTACAGTTAGTACTATCAAAATGTCGGGTCATCATTCCCGTTATCGTGATAATTATAAGAGTCAAGTGTATCATGCCTTGTGTTGATAGATAGCATGATAAGAGGTGATATTTATCAAGTAACAAGTCTAGTAATTAGCAATATATACAACATGATCCAAATATGATGTTCAAAATCAAGAAGTAATTAACCATAGCAATTAGTCAAGATTAGTCGACTAGAGAGAATAAGTAGACGACTTATGAAAGAGTTAGTCGACTAGGAAATAGGGTTAGTCGACTAGGGAAGGCTGCGTTTCAAAAGACCGTGTTTCAGGGAGCTGCGTTAGTCGACTGGGAAATAATAGTTAGTCGACTAATAAAGTCCGCGTCTCAAGGGCCGCGTCTTCAGAAGGGAAGTTAGTCGACTAGGGAAAACATCAAGTCGACTAATAAAGGGTGCGTCTCAAAGAGCTGCGTTTTCAAAGGAAAGTTAGTCGACTAGTGGGAAAACATAGTCGACTAGTGAAGTTGCGTTTTCAGAAACGAGGGTGCGTTTCAAGAGGGTTAGTCGACTTATGATTAGGTCAAGTCGACTAATAGGGTTCAAAACAGATAACAGAATTGGTTCTTGAGGGTTGCGTTTGTTTACAAATATGAAAGAAATATCCAAGTCTTGGCGAGTAGAATTACTCGCCTAAAATGCGTCCGACGCAGAGAAACGCGGTCCCAATCCAAAGGAGGGTACCGGTCCTCACAAGTTGATGGAGAGGGGTTGTGGTTGTTTGGAGGAGATGGAGGTGCAAGTCTAGTTCACCACGCCAAATCGGGATTTTGCAAACGTTGTTGCGGGGGACGAATGTATAGTCCGTTAGAAAGAGGTCGACGAGGAGGTGAAGGTGGTATGCTTGGTGGAGGCTACGGTGGTGCAGGTGGTGGTGGAGATGGTGGTGAAGCTTTTTGGTGAAGATGGGTTCTTTGAGGTTTTCTTGGTGAAAGAGGTTGAGGAAGATGGTGTTTGTTGGTGAAAATGGAGGAGGAGATGGAGGAGAATGAAGTGGAGGAATTTGTGGTGGAGAATATGGAGAGGGTGAGTGGTGGTAATGGTGGCCAAAGGGAGCTTTGGGCTGCTGTTGATGTTCACAGGAAGTGGAAAAGGAAGAAGAAGTGAAAAAGTGAAGAGAGAGGAGTGGGGGAGTTATATATAAAAGGTAAGTTTAGATTATAACAAGTTTGCCCTCCACTCTATGAAACCTGCGTTTCATGCCAATTTGGCCGCGTCCCACCACACAAGGCTGCGTCTAGCTGTTGCTGGACGCAGTAAACAAACCTGCGTCCAAGAAAAACAAGATTACGTTGGTAGAATAGGACGAAAAAGCATGGGTGACTGGACTTGAGTTGGATTGGCCCATAAGCATTAAATGCAGCAAGGGAAGGGTCTCCGCATTAATTGCTGAGTCCAGTTGGCAAAACTCGCGTTTGAGGAAGGAGAGAGAAAAATGGAAAAAGAGAAGAGTGAAGTAGTTGAATGATTTCCCGGTATCTGGGAAAATACCGAGAACTCCGGAAAGGTCCAAAAAATCGAAGTATCTCGGAAAAGCTCCCAACAATTCTTAAAAATAATAAATATTATATAAAGATTTTTGGTGAAATCGATTTTCAGAGATTCAATCCCATTTTCAAAATAAAAATCCTGGAATCCACTGTGAACGGTGTCTACACCGGGTAGGCTGGATTTTTGATAAAATCTGAAAAATCCCAGAAAATGCCTGAAGGAAGAAAATACAATTTTAAGAAGGAATATGAAAGCGGAATCCAGAAATTTGATCCCAATTTTGAATTAAAATTCCTGGAATCAACCAGTGATACTGGCCGACACCAAATCCAGTGAAATTTTGATAAATTCTAAAAATTCTAAAAAATTCATTTAGATAGAAAATATGATTTTAAGAAATACTGTGAAAGCCGTTTTAATATTTTCAACTCCATTTGTAAATTAAAAATCCGAAAGTCGGTCAGCGAAACTGGCCGACACCGGTTTTGAAGATTTACAATTAAATTCTGAAAAATTACAGAAAATCATGAAAAACTTAGAATATTAAAAAATAATATTTGAAACTGAAATTGGTCAAATCTGAATACTGAAAAGGTCAAATCATGCAGTACTGCTATATGAGTAAGATTTTAAATAACAGAAAATAAAATAAAATAAAATAAAATAAAAAAATACGCTCCAAAAATCAGGACACATAACTGGGTACGTTTACTGAGGATGGGGTGTTACAGTATACATTCTAAAAACCACTATTTCTTTTTAAAGAAAGGTGGTAGCCCAAAGTCTTGAACTTGGGAACTCATAATATAACCACGTACTTTTACCGCTTGCTAGTTTTGAATTAAAATCTCCTATAACCCAACCACATGTGTTTACCACTAAGTCATGTCTTAGTGACGCGGTGCTTTTGACTCATGAGCTTAATAGTTTGTTTGCGGCTACTAGATAAACGAGGAAAAACTCAAAATCGTCTAAGTTTTTTAGATGATCAAAATAACGTAGATCCACTTCAACAGAGTAGATTGCTAAAATGAATAGGGATTTTAACATATATGCCCTTTTATTTTTTAAATACTACATGTTTAAACTTATTTGTATTTTCCTATATCTCCTTAATGTTTTTAATTAATTTGCATATATGCCTTTAGGTTAGCTCAAAGTTAATGGACCCAGTTGATAAAGATTAAAATGAATTATATCAAATACAACATAACAAACTTTTCTTATGTGACTAATTTACCTTTTACACATAACTAGCTATCTTAGATGTTGTTCTTGACTCTCTATTTTTCCCTGTCATATGTTTTTCTCTCTTTAGTTTAAGTCATGTTGTCAAGTTTTGACCCATCACCGGAATTTATTTGATATCTACTGGCTTATCTTTACTGGCCCTACAAGCTTTGGGTATTATTAGAGGATTCATTGACATGAAAGGCCCTGCATGAAAATGGCTCTGCACCCTATGTGATCCTATTAGACAAATTCAACAAATGACAATCAAGATCTCAAGAAGAACTTTGAATTTGTTTACTGGCGAAGTCATTTCAAAGCATTCATAAGCTTGAGAATATCGATTGAGCTTGAGAACATTTGACTAGGTCAGGTATTGTCGACATAACTTGTTTTCAATTTTGAGAGCCCATTTGTAAACTCTAACTGAGAGATCTTTCAAAGGAAGGAAGTGAGTGGATAAAGAAAGTGATCTCATGGTGTTTATAATGAGAAACCATTTGGTAAAATTTACTAATAGCAAAAGACCACTTTTGTATTTATGTTATTTCTACCATGTCTATTACATGTTAACAATAGAATACATATATATATGTGAGAAAAATGTATATCAGATGACAGCTAATGGAGTTTATCAGCTGGCATTAAGGGGCAACATCTCAGCCTCAGATTTGTGCCGAGAGTTAATCTTGAGTAACTTTGCAAAAAATAGCCCAGCAGCCAATAACTTTGCAAAAAACACCCAAGCAGCCCCTCCCCAATTAATCTCTCTCCTCTCCTCTTCACTCCTCTCCTGTCATTGTCATTCTCTCTCCTCTCCTCTCGCCGCTCTCTCCTCTCCTCTTCTGTTGTTGCCGCTCTCTGTCTCTCATGTCATTGTCATTCTCTCTTCTCTCCTATCGTCGACGCTCTCTCTCCTATCCTTTCCTCTCCCATTGTTGACGCTCTGTAACGCCCCGATCCGGCGGGTACGGAGACGTTACTGCAACGTATATACGCAGGTCAGAAATACCCTCACGTATATACGCTAAGCATCAGTACAGGCAAGAATCAGAGTACGGAAGCACGTGGTGCATTATACATTCCAACACATGAGTACAGTTACAGAGTTATCACCAAAGGTGATCCGATATTACAATAATATTACATCACCTGATATGCGCAATTGCGAGATTACAAAGAGATGTACAAGTATGAACAGTATCAAAGGCACTCACGAGTTTACAAAAGGAAAACTCGAGAGGCACACAGGGGGCCTGGAAGGATAGAGCTCTGGGCGGTCTACTGGAGATCCACGCTACCGCTGCGCCACTCTGATCGGCAACAGGGGGAAACCACACGCTCCAAGCTCCATGACCTGGACATGAGGATCCAGGGGAGTCAGATGAAACTCCCCAGGCGAGTGGTGAGGTAAAAGCCAAGTGGCGAGCCAGGATGAGCACAAGTGTGTATACAGGTATAGCAGGTATGAACAGGTATAACATAATCATCATAAAACAGGAAATCCGATATAAAACCCGATTACGAGCAAAACAGATTGTATAAGCTTAGGTCACGGCTCAATGAGACTAGTACATCGAAGGAATAATCCAAACAAGGAAACCTTCATCTATATACCTTTATCTCATATCATCGTAATCCAAGCACATACAACCCGAGTTACAAAGTGGTCATAACAGGAACACATAACAGGCATAACGGGAGTACATAACGGGAGTCATAACAGGAATCATAACAGGAGTCCATAACGGGCATAACAGGAATCATAACAGGAGTCTTTTATTATTATTACTACTCGTCTGACTCATATATCTAGGTATGTGTCCTGGTGTACATCCCAACGCACATACATCCATATATAAGCAAGGCGAGGTTGTTACTGGAAGCTGATGGAGAACTGATAGCTCCTCTTATAGTAGTTCCCGTACACCCGGGACCAGCTTGAGGGCCTTAAATCCCCCTAACACGCATCTTCTGAGGGCCTTAAATCCCCCTAACACGAATCGTCAGTATTTTATTCCATTACTATAAGCAAGGCATCATACCGGCATCCATCACTTCCTCCCATTCCCGTGCAAGTTGTCCTTTTTATAGCTTGTTAATATTATCAGATTACGGGAATGAGTAGGATCATAACTTGTCATAACAGGAATCATAACGGGAATCATAACGGGAATCATAACAGGCATAACTGGAGTACATAACAAGGATCAGGTACTACATTCCCGTAATGTGATAATCAGGTGGAAAGAGTTAATCATAACATGTATCAGGTTTTGTCAAGCCAAAGACAAGTGTTCATGACCGGTGGTAAGTCAAGCCATAACTGGAGACAGGTGGTAGCACATCAGTTGTTAGGTGATACAAACAGGGGTCAAATAGTAGCATGTAAATGACAGGTATAAAGCAATAGCATGTCAGGTACTAGCATATCAGGTAAATACATGGCAAGTGGCAAAGTAGTTGCTGAGCATAATCAAGCGGAGCTAAGCGGGCTGGAGGTATGGACAGCAAACAGTGTTTAACACTAAAGCGCTTGGCGAGGTTACCGGGACGACTCGGCTAAAGTGCGAGTAGAAAGTCCGGCAGCATCTCGCCTAGACGGATCCAGTGGTAAAGCGCTGAGCGCTAATCATGCCTACCAGGCGGAGCAAGAAGACATGTTGGTCTAAGCACACTCCTCTTATGAGGAAGTGGGCGGAAGCCCGGAGGCTAAAGTACGCTCGGGGTTTAGGGGCACTGTAACGCCCCGATCCGGCGGGTACGGAGACGTTACTGCAACGTATATACGCAGGTCAGAAATACCCTCACGTATATACGCTAAGCATCAATACAGGCAAGAATCAGAGTACGGAAGCACGTGGTGCATTATACATTCCAACACATGAGTACAGTTACAGAGTTATCACCAGAGGTGATCCGATATTACAATAATATTACATCACCTGATATGCGCAATTGCGAGATTACAATGAGATGTACAAGTATGAACAGTATCAAAGGCACTCACGAGTTTACAAAAGGAAAACTCGAGAGGCACACAGGGGGCCTGGAAGGATAGAGCTCTGGGCGGTCTGCTGGAGATCCACGCTACCGCTGCGCCACTCTGATCAGCAACAGGGGGAAACCACACGCTCCAAGCTCCATGACCTGGACATGAGGATCCAGGGGAGTCAGATGAAACTCCCCAGGCGAGTGGTGAGGTAAAAGCCAAGTGGCGAGCCAGGATGAGCACAAGTGTGTATACGGTATAGCAGGTATGAACAGGTATAACATAATCATCATAAAACAGGAAATCCGATATAAAACCCGATTACGAGCAAAACAGATTGTATAAGCTTAGGTCACGGCTCAATGAGACTAGTACATCGAAGGAATAATCCAAACAAGGAAACCTTCATCTATATACCTTTATCTCATATCATCGTAATCCAAGCACATACAACCCGAGTTACAAAGTGGTCATAACAGGAACACATAACAGGCATAACGGGAGTACATAACGGGAGTCATAACAGGAATCATAACAGGAGTCCATAACGGGCATAACAGGAATCATAACAGGAGTCTTTTATTATTATTATTACTCGTCTGACTCATATATCTAGGTATGTGTCCTGGTGTACATCCCAACACACATACATCCATATATAAGCAAGGCGAGGTTGTTACTGGAAGCTGATGGAGAACTGATAGCTCCTCTTATAGTAGTTCCCGTACACTCGGGACCAGCTTGAGGGCCTTAAATCCCCCTAACACGCATCTTCTGAGGGCCTTAAATCCCCCTAACACGAATCGTCAGTATTTTATTCCATTACTATAAGCAAGGCATCATACCGGCATCCATCACTTCCTCCCATTCCCCGTGCAAGTTGTCCTTTTTATAGCTTGCTAATATTATCAGATTACGGGAATGAGTAGGATCATAACTTGTCATAACAGGAATCATAACAGGAATCATAACGGGAATCATAACGGGAATCATAACAGGCATAACTGGAGTACATAACAAGGATCAGGTACTACATTCCCGTAATGTGATAATCAGGTGGAAAGAGTTAATCATAACATGTATCAGGTTTTGTCAAGCCAAAGACAAGTGTTCATGACCGGTGGTAAGTGAAGCCATAACTGGAGACAGGTGGTAGCACATCAGTTGTTAGGTGATACAAACAGGGGTCAAATAGTAGCATGTAAATGACAGGTATAAAGCAATAGCATGTCAGGTACTAGCATATCAGGTAAATACATGGCAAGTGGCAAAGTAGTTGCTGAGCATAATCAAGCGGAGCTAAGCGGGCTGGAGGTATGGACAGCAAACAGTGTTTAACACTAAAGCGCTTGGCGAGGTTACCGGGACGACTCGGCTAAAGTGCGAGTAGAAAGTCCGGCAGCATCTCGCCTAGACGGATCCAGTGGTAAAGCGCTGATCATGCCTACCAGGCGGAGCAAGAAGACATGTTGGTCTAAGCGCACTCCTCTTATGAGGAAGTGGGCGGAAGCCCGGAGGCTAAAGTACGCTCGGGGTTTAGGGGCACTGTAACGCCCCGATCCGGCGGGTACGGAGACGTTACTGCAACGTATATACGCAGGTCAGAAATACCCTCACGTATATACGCTAAGCATCAATACAGGCAAGAATCAGAGTACGGAAGCACGTGGTGCATTATACATTCCAACACATGAGTACAGTTACAGAGTTATCACCAGAGGTGATCCAATATTACAATAATATTACATCACCTGATATGCGCAATTGCGAGATTACAATGAGATGTACAAGTATGAACAGTATCAAAGGCACTCACGAGTTTACAAAAGGAAAACTCGAGAGGCACACAGGGGGCCTGGAAGGATAGAGCTCTGGGCGGTCTGCTGGAGATCCACGCTACCGCTGCGCCACTCTGATCAGCAACAGGGGGAAACCACACGCTCCAAGCTCCATGACCTGGACATGAGGATCCAGGGGAGTCAGATGAAACTCCCCAGGCGAGTGGTGAGGTAAAAGCCAAGTGGCGAGCCAGGATGAGCACAAGTGTGTATACAGGTATAGCAGGTATGAACAGGTATAACATAATCATCATAAAACAGGAAATCCGATATAAAACCCGATTACGAGCAAAACAGATTGTATAAGCTTAGGTCACGGCTCAATGAGACTAGTACATCGAAGGAATAATCCAAACAAGGAAACCTTCATCTATATACCTTTATCTCATATCATCGTATCCAAGCACATACAACCCGAGTTACAAAGTGGTCATAACAGGAACACATAACAGGCATAACGGGAGTACATAACGGGAGTCATAACAGGAATCATAACAGGAGTCCATAACGGGCATAACAGGAATCATAACAGGAGTCTTTTATTATTATTATTACTCGTCTGACTCATATATCTAGGTATGTGTCCTGGTGTACATCCCAACACACATACATCCATATATAAGCAAGGCGAGGTTGTTACTGGAAGCTGATGGAGAACTGATAGCTCCTCTTATAGTAGTTCCCGTACACCCGGGACCAGCTTGAGGGCCTTAAATCCCCCTAACACGCATCTTCTGAGGGCCTTAAATCCCCCTAACACGAATCGTCAGTATTTTATTCCATTACTATAAGCAAGGCATCATACCGGCATCCATCACTTCCTCCCATTCCCCGTGCAAGTTGTCCTTTTTATAGCTTGCTAATATTATCAGATTACGGGAATGAGTAGGATCATAACTTGTCATAACAGGAATCATAACAGGAATCATAACGGGAATCATAACGGGAATCATAACAGGCATAACTGGAGTACATAACAAGGATCAGGTACTACATTCCCGTAATGTGATAATCAGGTGGAAAGAGTTAATCATAAAATGTATCAGGTTTTGTCAAGCCAAAGACAAGTGTTCATGACCGGTGGTAAGTCAAGCCATAACTGGAGACAGGTGGTAGCACATCAGTTGTTAGGTGATACAAACAGGGGTCAAATAGTAGCATGTAAATGACAGGTATAAAGCAATAGCATGTCAGGTACTAGCATATCAGGTAAATACATGGCAAGTGGCAAAGTAGTTGCTGAGCATAATCAAGCGGAGCTAAGCGGGCTGGAGGTATGGACAGCAAACAGTGTTTAACACTAAAGCGCTTGGCGAGGTTACCGGGACGACTCGGCTAAAGTGCGAGTAGAAAGTCCGGCAGCATCTCGCCTAGACGGATCCAGTGGTAAAGCGCTGATCATGCCTACCAGGCGGAGCAAGAAGACATGTTGGTCTAAGCGCACTCCTCTTATGAGGAAGTGGGCGGAAGCCCGGAGGCTAAAGTACGCTCGGGGTTTAGGGGCACTCTCGGTAGCTACCTCGAAACCGATAAGGGTACAGGCTTTAAACCGTTGGGTAGCCAGCCTAGGAGTGGGCATAACCCAGAGTCGGTACAAGAGTACCTGCAATGTTAGTACCACATGAACAAGAATTAACTACCATAGTACGAGCATTCGTCACAGAGCAATACATGTCCAGACTTTGGCACTCGGCCATACACAGATACAGGGACTCAGCCCAATACATGATACATGAAAACATGGAGCAAAATACATGTCGACCCGACGAAGCGGGGAAACCCAAATGGAGGCGAGAGCGAGAACACTCGCCTAAATCACCGAAAGCCGAAAAGTCTGGAATCCATGGAACTCGTGCACGCGCCATAATATAATAATATATAAATATTAGGGAGAGAAGGAGATACAGAGAGATGCGGGTTTGACAGTGAGACGCGGTGGTCGCAGACGCGGAAGTCGCGTCGCAGGAATAGCAGACGCGGGAAAGAGCAGACGCGGGGATCGCGTCGCGGAAAGTACCAGACGCGGGAATCACAAACGCGGGGATCGCGTTGCGAAGATACCACAAACGCGGGGTTCGAGACCCGCGTTCAAATCAGGACGCGTGGAGAACGCAGACGCGGTCGTTGGTCCGCGTCGCGTTAGAACGAGGAGAACACAGACGCGGGTATTATCTCCGCGTCGGCAAAACACAGAGAGAGAGAGACAAGGAGTTAAGGAGAGAGAGAGAGAGAGTAGAGAGAGAATCTTGAGAGAAAGAGAGGACAGGAGAGAGAGAGATCCAAGGGAGAGAGAGAGATCCAGGAGAAGGGGGCTGTTGCCCCCCTCTGGTTCCCGCGCACAGCGCCCCCCCTTGGGGGCGCCCAGCCTGGCCGCCGGCCAGGTGGCGGCGCCGAACGGCGCCGGCCACCGGCAGAGGAGGAGGGGGCGGCTGCCCCCTCAACAGAGCGAAGGAGGGGGCTGTGCCCCCTCCAGCAGAGAAAGGGGGGGGCTGTTGCCCCCCCACAACAGAGAGAAAGAGAGGGGGCTTGCCCCCCTCTCAGACCAAGCACAAGGGCCCAGGTGGGCCCCCGGGTCGCCCGCGGGGGTGGCTCCGGCCACCCCGAAGAGAAGAGGGGAAGGAGGAGATGGGTTGGGTTTTGTGGTGATGGTGGGTTTGGTGATTTTGGGGGTTGATTTGAGTTGGTGGTGGAGGTGGTTGATTTTGAAGAAGATGATGAAGAGGAAGAAGGTGGGTTTGGTGGTGGTTTTGTGGAGGAAGGAAATGGAGGTGGTGGTTGGTGATGGTGGTGAGGAGGCTCGGCCACCGGAGATGGGGCCCTCGCCGGCGACGAGGTGACGGAGGTGGTGGCCAGAGTTGGGGGTCGGCTGGGCTCTCTTGGAGGAGATGAAGAAGAAGAAAAGATAAGAAGAAGAGAAAAGAAAGAAAAGGAAATGAAATAGAAAAAGAAAAAGAAGTGATGATAGGGGAAGTGATTGATGGGAAAGGGGTAGGTGAGGGGTGTGGTGATGGGATGCGGCCCACGTGGAGAGGAGTGGGCTGCTGGGGTTGTTGGGAGAAAAGAAAGGAAAGAAAGAGGAGAAAAGACAAGATAAAATATAATATTATAATATGGTCGCGAAAATCGACTGTTCCAGATAAATCCCCAAAAATACCCGGAGGTAGAAAACATCATCCTGAGGAATAATATGAAATCGGTTTTCAGAAATAAAATCCCGTTTTCAAATTAAAAATCCTGGAATCAGCCAGCGATACTGGCCGATACCGACTCCCGTGGAATTTTCATAAATTCATAAAATCCTCAGAAAAAGTAATTAGATAGGAAATGCAATTCTAAGAGATAATGTCTAAAGGCCCTTCTAGAAATTCCAATCTGTTTGTAAATTAAAAATCTGAGAATCGGTCAACGGGACTGGCCGACACCGGTTTTGAAGACTTTCAACTTAATTCAGGAAAATTCCAGAAAATCATAGAAAATCTAAAATATTGGGAAATGATGTTTAAAACTGAAATCGGTCAAATCGGAATATCGGAATGTCCAAATCGAGCAATACTCTAGGATCGGGCCCTCAGTTCAGATTAGGGCTGACCCCGAGTCCACGAATCCAAATCCAAGACAAAACGTTCATATAAAGAATTCACAATACAAAACAAATACAGGAAGTAAATCGAAAAATTACGATCGAAAAATCTGAATACGCAACTAAGTACGTATTCTGGGAACGGGGTGTTACAGGCACTCTCGGTAGCTACCTCGAAACCGATAAAAGGGTACAGGCTTTGAACCGTTGGGTAGCCAGCCTAGGAGTGGGCATAACCCAGAGTCGGTACAAGAGTACCTGCAATGTTAGTACCACATGAACAAGAATTAACTACCATAGTACGAGCATTCGTCACAGAGCAATACATGTCCAGACATTGGCACTCGGCCATACACAGATACAGGGACTCAGCCCAATACATGATACATTAAAACATGGAGCAAAATACATGTCGACCCGACGAAGCGGGGAAACCCAAATGGAGGCGAGAGCGAGAACACTCGCCTAAATCACCGAAAGCCGAAAAGTCTGGAATCCATGGAACCCGTGCACGCGCCATAAATATAATAATATATAAATATTAGGGAGAGAAGGAGATACAGAGAGATGCGGGTTTGACAGTGAGACGCGGTGGTCGCAGACGCGGAAGTCGCGTCGCAGGAATAGCAGACGCGGGAAAGAGCAGACGCGGGGATCGCGTCGCGGAAAGTACCAGACGCGGGAATCACAAACGCGGGGATCGCGTTGCGAAGATACCACAAACGCGGGGTTCGAGACCCGCGTTCAAATCAGGACGCGAGGAGAACGCAGACGCGGTCGTTGGTCTGCGTCGCGTTAGAACGAGGAGAACACAGACGCGGGTATTATCTCCGCGTCGTGACGATGCAGTAACGCGAAGGCCGCGTTAAAAGAGGTCGCCCGCACGCGGGGGGTGAGATCCGCGTCGGCAAAACACAGAGAGAGAGAGACAAGGAGTTAAGGAGAGAGAGAGAGTAGAGAGAGAATCTTGAGAGAGAGAGAGAGAGAGGACAGGAGAGAGAGAGATCCAAGGGAGAGAGAGAGATCCAGGAGAAGGGGGCTGTTGCCCCCCTCTGGTTCCCGCGCACAGCGCCCCCCCTTGGGGGCGCCCGACCTGGCCGCCGGCCAGGTGGCGGCGCCGGACGGCGCCGGCCACCGGCAAAGGAGGAGGGGGCGGCTGCCCCCTCAACAGAGCGAAGGAGGGGGCTGTGCCCCCCTCCAGCAGAGAAAGGGGGGGCTGTTGCCCCCCACAACAGAGAGAAAGAGAGGGGGCTTGCCCCCCCTCTCAGACCAAGCACAAGGGCCCAGGTGGGCCCCGGGTCGCCCGCGGCCGCCGGCCACCGCCGGCGGCGCCCAAGACCGGGGGTGGCTCCGGCCACCCCAAGGAGAAGAGGGGAAGGAGGAGATGGGATGGGTTTTGTGGTGATGGTGGGTTTGGTGATTTTGGGGGTTGATTTGAGTTGGTGGTGGATGAATTGGAGGAGATGGGAGGAGGAAGAGGAGTTGGGTGTTGTAGGGGTGGTGGAGGTGGTTGATTTTGAAGAAGATGATGAAGAGGAAGAAGGTGGGTTTGGTGGTGGTTTTGTGGAGGAAGGAAATGGAGATGGTGGTTGTGTTGTTGGTGATGGAGGAGGGGAAGCTTGGCCGGAGTTGGGGGGTCCTCGCCGGCGACGTGGCCGGAGCGCCGGCAGAGGTGGCTGGTTGGGTTGGGGTGCTGGTCGCTAGATGAAGAAGAAGAAGAAGAGAAGAGAAAAGATATGGAGGGAAAGGAAAGAGAAAGAAAAGAAAAAGAAAAGGAAAAGGAGAGAGAGTGATAGGGATGGTGATGGGAGAGAATTAAATGGGGGTGGTGTCGCCCACGTGGAGGGGAGTGGGCTGAAGTCGGTGGAAGAAAAGAAAGGGAAGAAAGAGAAGAAAAGACAAGATTAGAATATAATATTATAATATGGTCGCGAAAATCGACTGTTCCAGAAAAATCCCCAAAAATACCCGGAGGTAGAAAACATCATCCTGAGGAATAATATGAAATCGGTTTTCAGAAATAAAATCCCGTTTTCAAATTAAAAATCCTGGAATCAGCCAGCGATACTGGCCGATACCAACTCCCGTGGAATTTTCATAAATTCATAAAATCCTCAGAAAAAGTAATTAGATAGGAAATGCAATTCTAAGAGATAATGTCTAAAGGCCCTTCTAGAAATTCCAATCTGTTTGTAAATTAAAAATCTGGGAATCGGTCAACGGGACTGGCCGACACCGGTTTGAAGACTTTCAACTTAATTCAGGAAAATTCCAGAAAATCATAGAAAATCTAAAATATTGGGAAATGATGTTTAAAACTGAAATCAGTCAAATCGGAATACCGGAATGTCCAAATCGAGCAATACTCTAGGATCGGGCCCTCGGTTCAGATTAGGGCTGACCCCGAGTCCACGAATCCAAATCCAAGACAAAACGTTCATATAAAGAATTCACAATACAAAACAAATACAGGAAGTAAATCGAAAAATTACGATCGAAAAATCTGAATACGCAACTAAGTACGTATTCTGGAAACGGGGTGTTACACGCTCTCTCTCCTCTCTTCTCTAGAAGGGAAAGGTGAGGGGAGAGAGAGAGGTTGCCAAAGCGAGAGAGGAGAGGAGAGAGAAAGCAATGATGTTGGGATAAGCGAGGAGAAGAGAGAAAGGCCCCCAGAGTGGGAGACGAGAGGACAGAGGCGACAATGGGTGAGGAGAGGAGAAAGACGTCGGAGTGAGAGAGGGGGAAGAGAGCGTTGACAACGGGAAAGAAAAGGAAATAGAGTGGTCGTTGGAGTAAGAGAGAAGATACGGATTTGATTGGAGAGCGTTGGGATGCAGCTCAAGAGAGAGAGAGATTAATTGGGGTAGGGAACACAGTTGAGGCAGTGTTTTTTGCGAAGTGCTGAGACACAGAGAGATTAATTGGGGAAGGGGACCACAATTGAGGGGGTGTCTTTTGCAAAGTGCCAAGACAGATAGAGATTAATTGGGGGTGGGGACCACAATTGAGAGGGTGTTTTTTGCAAAGTGCTCTCAATCAAAATCTTGGGTTGAGATGCAGCCACCTCACTACTAGCTGATAGACTCCAGCTGCTGTCATCTGATATATATATATATATATACATATATATATATATATATATATATACATATATATATATATATATACATATATATATATATATATAGACACACACACACACACACACACATACATATATAGGAATCTGTACCTCAGCCGCCAGCTGAGAGAGACTCTCTCAGCTGGCGCAACGTGGCTAAATTTCAACCACAATTTTGGGTTCTAGTACCATGGTCACAGTTTTTTATGAGGATTATGATTAAGTCGCAGTTGTTTTTATAAGAACTGTGCGACCAAGGTCGCAGTCTTTTTCTGAGGACTGTTACCATGGTCGCAGTCCTAATTACACTGAAAATATATGATTTTTTAGGACTGCGACCATGTTGAAGTGACAACTAAGATAGTCTCTCACAGCTGGCGGCTGAGGTACATTTTTCTCATATAAATATATATATATGGAATCGCGTGAACTTTCATTGTTAGTCTAATTTGAAGTATGTAGGAACAGTTCAGATCATCCATTGGGTGACACACTGTGGAGTTCTCATAAATCTTAGTTTGAGAACTGTTCCCATAAGATCATTTTTCTATATATATATAGAGAGAGAGAGTTAAACTTGGGTACATGAGAAAGAATTCGAGCCCGAACTCATCCCACTCAAACTCAATCCCATGATATTCAAATATAAGATCCACTCCATTGAAGTTGATCTATATTGTTTAAATTACTAAAAACTAAAAATCAAGTGTTTTGAATACTTTTTCCCCATCAATCAAGTAGGCACAAAATGAATGGTTGCTCACTATTTTGGCCGTCCATTTTGTGCGTACTTGATGGATGGGCAAAAAGTAGTCAAAATACATGATTTTTTATTTTTACTTACTTGAAATAATGTAGATCAACTTCAATGAAGTGGATCTTGCATTCGGATGTCGCAGGGTTGTATTTGAGTGAAAAGAATTCGGCCTCGAATCCTTCTGAAATGACAATATATATATATATATATATATATATATATATATATATATATGAGAAAAATGTATATCAGCCCGCGGGCTGAGAGAACTCTCTCAGCCTGCGCTGACGTGGCTCAATTTTGCACCCCACTAACTTGCGGCCCGCTTATCGAAAGAAGTTAAATTACCAAATACCCCTTATGAAAAGCTACTTTTTCGGTAAAAGACAGTGAATGCTGCTTCTTTAATTTTTTTTATCTGATTTGATATTTAATGATTTTTAATATAGTCGCAGTACTTATGAGAACTGCTACCACGGTCGCAGTCTTTTCTAAGGACTGCTACCAAGGTCGCAGTCTTTTTCTGAGGACTGCTACCAAGGTCGCAGTGTTTTTATGAGAACTGCTACCACGGTCGCAGTCTTTTCTAAGGACTGCTACCAAGGTCGCAGTCTTTTTCTGAGGACTGCTACCAAGGTCGCAGTCTTTTTCTGAGGACTGCTATCATGGTCGCAGTGTTTTTATGAGAACTGCTACCACGGTCGCAGTCTTTTCTAAGGACTGCTACCATGGTCGCAGTCTTTTTCTGAGGACTGCTACCAAGGTCTGCTACCACAGTCTTTTCTAAGGACTGCTACCAAGGTCTGCTACCACAGTCTTTTCTAAGGACTGCTACCAAGGTCTGCTACCACAGTCTTTTTCTGAGGACTGCTACCAAGGTCTGCTACCACAGTCTTTTCTGAGGACTGCTACCAAGGTCGCAGTCTTTTTCTGAGGACTGCTACCAAGGTCGGTAAAAAGTTGTGAGGGAGGGTATTTTTGAAAATTACAATGTTGAGGTGACTGGCATTAAATTGGGCGGGATTTAACAGGATTTTGCCCGCCAAAATTATTACAGATGTGGGGCGGTGATGTTGCCACGCCCGCAGGCTGAGAAAACTCTCTCAGCCCGCGGGCTGAGGTACAGTAAGCCCTATATATATATATATATATATATATATATATATATATATATATATATATATATATATAGAGAGAGAGAGAGAGAGAGAGAGACTTGTGTTCTTCCAAAAGGATTTGAGCCCGGATCCTTCTCACTCAAATTCAACCTTCCGACATTAGAATACAAGATCTACTCCGTTAAAGTTGATTTATATTATTTCAAATATCTATAAACCAAAAATTAAGTGTTTTTAATATTTTTGCCCATCCATCAAGTAGGAAAAAAACGGACGGCATAAATAGCAATCCGGCCATTTCATTATAATCTAAACATTTAAAAAACGCTAAAAAAAACCAATTTTTGTAAGGTTTCAAATGTTCTACACCGTTAAACTAAAAATCACTTTTTTCCATAAAAACGTTTCCGCATCAAGGGAGCACAATACGAGATGAAACACCTTCATGCCATCCATACAGTATAGTCACCGCTTAATCAGGATGTTAGATATTAGCATTTGTAATTTTGACAAAAAATTTCTTCAACGCACTCAGCAATAACGCATGGAAGCTTAGGACGATTGTTTGGTCCAGTTGCGACATTCTCAATCTTCCTAACAACCTAAAGGCCTTCTCCTACCACTCTCTGCAGCAAGACAAATGAACAACAATGAGAGAAAACTTTCACAAAGGCACACAAATACGGTCAAGTCTGATGCAAGTATGAAAGTATAATTTCCAGAAGCCACCATTTTGTGAATGACTGATAGAATGCCTATTGGATAGCAATAACCAGTGCAGTTATTCCAAAATTTGAACCAGCCTTTGCCGATTGCTGCACTGCAGCCTTATCCAGATGATAACCAACTTCAAAATCTCTACTACGAAGTAATGGTTGCCCACCCAGGCTGTGATATCAATATTCTACATCTAACCAGTGTTAAATTAATCTAAACCAATGTGCAGTAAGAGAAAATACGATTGAAGAGCTCGCCCCCAAAAACTACATGCTTATTGTCTAGCCAATCACACTTCGCACTAGTGATGAAGAATTGCAGGTAGAGAAAATGCAAATTTAAGTCATAAGAGGGAAAAGAAACAGACTAATTAAAGAAAAACCTGTTTATTTACTTCTGAATCCAAATTCAAACTTGAAGGAAAATATGTAGGCAGAATTGTTCATTATTTTCTCAGTTATAAAGCTCTGGGCAGCAATTAGCACAGTACATTGACCAAATAAACAATTTCAGAACTCAAAATAGATTTTCACTTTGGATGCCCCCTATTGGTTGCCTAAGGCAATTTTCTCTAGCAAATGACCCAGGGAGCTGACACTCTACACGACTAATGAATAATCATAACTGAACAAAGAATAAAAAATTTACCTAACAGTTAGTGTTCTGGCCACTATTTGCCTGCAAAAAAGGGGGAAAAAAAAAGCAAAACATAATAACTAACAAAAACTTGGACAAAGAAAACATCTGCAGGACGAAGGAGCACAGAAAAGTCAAACAAGACACCACATGTGAAGTGAAATATTTAAAAGATTCACTGTGCTGCAAAATGAATGATAAATTAAAGGAATGAAAAATGACAAAAAAAAAAAAATTCAGGGTCCTTTTTGCCGGACAGAATTGATGGAGTCTTCCTCCAGTATGTATACTCCATTCATATCTACTTGTAAAAGCCGTTCAGTTCCCTCATCTCAAATCAGAGGCCAAGTTAACAGAGTGACATCCAAATCCATTTATCAAATTTCAAAATTTAGGCACTGATGGCATAAAACCCTCAAGTCCAACCAAACAATGTCTACCTTGATTTAATTTTTGAAACATCCACATCGACCATTGACCAAGCTCTGAGACCAATGTGTAGTATAAAATGCAGTAGGAAAATATATTCTGAGAGGAGGATAGAACAATCATCCAACTTCTATTCCTTAATGTGCAGAGTTCTTTTCATAGGAAGTTTATCAGCCTACAGATTGGTATATGACATTACTTTCACCTTGTTTATGAGTTAATTACTGGACTGCATTTTCTATTAGTTGAATAGTCTGCCAACTCTGAATCCCAAGCATAGGCCGCATGGCTGCTAAAGAGCAGTGACCTCCATTAACACATTCAGTGGGTGTGCAAAGGTTTTGATTAAGCCGACTATAACTGCTATTGAAATAATTAAGGGAATAAGAAGGTAACAAATTCGGTAAATATCGTGAGATGCTAATTGATTACTAAAAAGTGTGAAAAATAACTGTTTCTAAAGGCTAATCACTGGTGAAACAATAGTGTTTGGAACATCCTATACAAGAAAATTTACATTTAGAAAAACAATTTGAAAACAAATATTTAATGCAAGAATCAGCCGAGATGTCAAAATAGTAATTTCTTACCCTTGTGAAATGTGGCTATTGTGGAGGGACAAGCTACAAACTACATGCTGAATACAGAAAGAGAAGTATAAAGTAGAGGAAGAGGGAAAAATCAAAACCAATAGTAATCTATGAATATGTCGAGTTAAACGTAAAATTCTGCAAGGAAAAAAAATCTTTCACAAGATTATGAGAGAATTTTCATGATGCTAGAATCTTGTAGATCATTTTAGAGTTAACTTATACATCTAAATGAGGAAAAATCTATACACAACGAATTATAAATCTTGCGAACTTATGGATGAGTTTCACTTGGCATGATCTCGGCAGTTCAGATAGGTAGGCTGTGATAAAATGGGAAATGAGCCCTACCCCTTCTTCAATTACCTAGAATTGTAAGGCCAAGAAAGTAAGGGCAATATAACAAGAAGAAAAAGAAGAATGAAATTTAAAAATAGAGAGAGAGAGAGAGAGAGAGAGAGAGAGAGAGAGAGAGAAGATGAAGAAGAAGAAGAAATGAAAGAGAAGAGACTTCAAGCTATGTAGCATGAGCACCTCTACTAAGAAGCCATTCCTGTGTTGGACCCCACACTTCTTGAACACCTGGATATTTCCTAAACATGTCCTTTATATATACATTTTTAAAGTTAGTAAACTTTTGCACGCTATTTGGTAAATGTTATACATTTTGGGTGCATTTCTTTGCTCCCAGTACATGTTTGAGATATTTATCTACTATCATGTGTATATCAAAGACTACAATGAAAAAATGCTGTAAAATCTTAATTTGTATAAAATATATAATTGTTAAGACATGTTTTGACATAAGAAGTGAGATACATTGAGCCATTCAATAGAAAGTTGAAAAGCCAAAACCTATTCTTTTTGCAAAGGCATAAAAAATGTATGTAGATTAAAAGTTTTGCATATATGTAATCATCTTATATTATAAGATGTTTGTGCTTTGGATGTACGGACATAACTCTGTGTGTGTGTGTGCACCTTATATCATGCCATGTCCCCGTGTCATACTTCGCGTTCATGCTTACCAGCTTCTAAGAGCATAGTGCTACTTCATTTATTGCTTAGTACTTGTCATTTCTTTGGGTTTTCTTTGTATTAAGTTTTGTTTGTGTTTTGTTTTCCTTTTGGTGGGTCCCTGCCCGCACAGGAGGGGCAAATGGGTTGGGTTGTAAAGTCAACATGAAAGAGCATATTTCTTATCATGTTTTCATAACTCCCAAGGGAAAGATAATAGCCATGTTTTAAATATCGGTCGACTGAGCCGAGATATCGGCCGATATCTCGTTTTTTGTCTACTGCCGATACGATATGGAAAATCGTTCGCTCATATCGTTTGCAGCAAAAAACGGCAGATATTTGAAATATCGGTAGATAAATCGCCTGATTCGTCAGCGCAAAATCGGCCGATACAACAACTAAGCCATTTGTCCCAAGTATTTGGGGTAGGCTACATGAACCAAAAGAGAATTACGCCGGATCGGCCACACAGATCGGGCACACGGATCGGGCGATATGAATTTTTTTTAATTGGATTTATTTTTTTGAACCCATCAGTATTGAACCTAAACCTGACCCATCACCCGACAATATAAGTGTTGTTTGTATCATTAGGACTTGATTTTTATCAAGCCCTAATTTTTCTCCTCTGTGAATTGACAACGACGACGCTTGATTTTCAAATGTAGTAAAATATACAACTTTTAATGTTTTATTTTTTAATTTCATAAAATAACTTATTTAAGCACGATTCACGACTGCGTGCAAATGTACATTATTTTTTATCATCTTTGCATGCATATTACATCATTTTAATTAGTACATGATATCTATGATACTAAACCAACTTTTAGTTATCTGTTAACATTATATATAGTGTCCGATATGAACACCCGATATACGCGCGTATCCCTGATATCTCTCCCAATATCCAATATATGAAAAGCCCCCATCCGATACGATTCCGATATCCGATATTTAGAACCTTGGATAATAGTACCAGATTGGATGCGAGTTACAAGAAGATGCAATTTAAATAGTTTACCTACTCACTTTAGACCTATTTGCATGTTTACTCAAAAGAATCAACTAGGGGCTCACAGAAATTAATTAGTAGTGTTGTCTATGGAGGACCTCCTATGTTTGTCTCTCGAGTAGACATGTGAGTAGGTCCAAAGTTAGTAGATAAAGTATTTTTCTTTAAAAAATGACAGTTAGTTTATTAGATAGAGTTGTTAATTTCAGTTATAATATTGTGCAAGTCATCTTTTTGTTAGGTGTCATTATTAAGAGGCTGCTAAATTATCTAAGGAGTCATACATTATTAGAGTCAATTATGCTTTAATGATGTTAAGCATGAATGAATTACGAGGAAAAAAATCTGGTGAAGAATCAAAGAAAATAAAGGTTGCCTGGGTAACTTCACTCTTTTAGTTTCTCTTCTTTTTGCACTGACTCCTATTTTGTTCATCTTTAAATCTGAAACTACAAGTTCTCTTTAAAATATTAGTCAAAATTTTCAAGTGTGATAGTCTTTCTCAGCCATATATATTTAGTCATCAATTTATTTTAAGCATTTTTCGCAAAGCTCACATTGTTGAGTTGCAGTTAGATTTCTCCGTAGCCTATTAATTTGCATGGAAGCCCCAATCTTCATTTGGTTTGGTTCCATCTTTTTCTAGTTTATGCTTCTCATCATTGGACATCCTTTAAGAACCCCAAAATCAGCCCTAGGTTTAGTCATTGGTGTAATTTAAACTTTAATTACACCAATTTGGTATTGAAGCCTTGATCCTTTGCTTTCATTCATTCTTTCTCCCTCGTTCCTTTATTTCCATTGCATACCAAACCGCAGTAGTCTAAAATGCAGAAGATACACCATTCAATGATGTCTTCTAGCAACTCCTTGGAACAGACATTAGGCACTTATGTAAGAGAGGTGAAACAAATAGATGACAGAAAGTACTAAAATAAGAGGGAGAATTCCAGTTGAGTGTGTAGAAAACATCATGGACATGATTACTCCCAGTAAGGCTGCAATTAATTCGGATTGTAAGCTTCGTCCTAGACAACATTGGTAAGCTAATCAATCGCAGCTCGTCATCACAAACCTTTCTATTGGGCCTACCCTGAAGGTGACTAAAGTTGAAGTCTATGATTACTATGGGGAACTTAATCCAAAGGAATAACAAGATTGGATTAACAATTTGGAGAAGTTCTTCCAATGTTATGGCCTTTCTGACACCACAAAGTGAAATATACTTTCCTTAAATTGAAGGAATGTGCAGGCCAAGAAACATACCACAATTGAGGCGAGGTCACTTAGAAGGAGCAAGCTTCCTTCAATTCCAAGCAATAACTCCATCTTCAGTTGCTCAAGTTAAAGCATGTCTATGGCTCAACATATGAGTATAGAAATTGATTCTTGCACTTGATTACTCAGGCCAACATACAAGAGCCTAATGACATCATGTCTTAGCAGCTAGGTGCAAAGCATGATGAAATTATAATATTCAAAAGCATATGGTTACAACCTAATTTTGCGGTTGAAGAGGCACGGATTGATAGTCAAATTAAAGTAGGCATGAACATTAAAGCACAGAGAGCACGTGCGGCTCCAACACAAACAGTTTGTTCTTCAACAACAACCATGATAGGCTAAGAACAAGAACTTCCCTATTGGTTCTTGTTTCATAGGGAGGAAGGGCCATCTTACAACAAGGGAAGCTAAAACATAATTGGGGATAAGAAAGGCAAGAAGGATAACAAAGAAGGTAAAAAGCAGATGTTGAAGAAAAGAGTTGAACATAAGTAGACGCAAATTGTGAGTACAATAAAAAAGATGAATCATATACAAATATAACATGGATACCTCATCGAATGAGTTGTACATGCATGAAATACTTTTCCAATACTTGGATAGTCCAATAGTTGACCGATGAGTGTCGGTTCCTCCTATTAGTATATCATAAACTTGCAACATATCCGAGACGTGACCAAGAGTATAAAGTTAAACAAGAATAAAGTTTAACTTTGAAGAAGAGTTTACAACTCTATAACTTGTAAATGCATTGCATTTATATAATTTGTCTAGTTTCTTAATAAGAATCATTCATATTATTATTGATTTATATTGCTCAAAAATGTTACTTAACATCAAATATATTGTGTTTTTTAACGGTTGTAACCTTGCAAATTCATGCCACAACTAATGAACATCAAAACACATAGACAAGTCTCATTTAATAATTATATATTTGTACACATATCATGTTGTGTTTTTATCCTGTATTGTATTTGTGCACTGTAAATTACATGTGTACCTATCAAGATCCTGCTTAGATAGTAGATTGTTTGCTCATGTCTCTAATCATTATTCTGCACTAATAAAGCTCTCATGGAATGATCCATAACTCTCTCTAACATATATCAGGAAGGGTTTTCCTAATATTGAAGCTGCCAGGACAGGTGAATGCATGAGGTGTCACTTGATTTCCTCGAACGCTTCTTGGCAAGCACTCCCCAACCAAAACAAATGAGACTCTTTTTTTCATCAACTTGGTGAAGGGTTGGCAACGTCCTGAGAGATTTAAAATGAATCCTCGGATGTAGACCAGACGTCCCTGCAATCCTCTAAGTTCTTTGAGAGTTTTTGGAGGTTGCATCTACTGAATAGCGCGGACTTTCTCAGGGTCGAGGTGGATTCCTTTGGATATAACAACAAATCCTTTGGATGTAACAACAAATCCAAGAAACTTGCCACTGGCTACCCCAGGAAGGACTTGGTTGGGTTCATTTTCAGTTGATGCGCACGTATGATGTCGAGTACTCTTTTCAGATCTGCTATGTGATCGCCTTTGTCGCAACTCTTCACTGCAATATTGTCTACGTAGCACTCTACGGTCTTGTGTAGGTACTCGTGGAAGATTGTATCCATCGCTTGTTGATATGTTGCCTCTGCGTTCTTCAATCCGAAAGACATCACGATATAGTCGTACACTCCCAATGGCGTCTTGAAGAATTTATACTTCTCGTCTTCTGGAAATATTTTGAAGTGATTATATCCTAAGAAGTCGTCCATAAAAGACATCCATGATCGGGACATCCATGATCAGGAGAAAATTCATCTTTAGGACAAGCGGCATTTAGATCGCAAAAATCAATGCAAATTTGGATCTTCCCGTTCTTCTTGCAGATAGGAACAATGCTGGCAACTCAATCAGGATGTTGCTCCTCTCTGACGAAACCAGAGTCTGAGTTTTCTGACTTCTGCATTAATTGCTTTCATAATCTTTGGACAGAACTGTCATTGTTACTGCTTCACTGGCTTTACATCTGGATTGATGTTGAGGCGATGCATGGCCACCTGTGGATCAAGACCAGACATGTCTTCATAGTTCCAAACAAAGACATCTATATAATCTCGTATGAGGTGTACTTAGTCTTTTTTCTCAGAAGGTGATAAGCTTTCGCTTATAAAAATGAGCTTTGGGTTAGCCTCGCTTCCCAGATTGATCTGAACCACTTTATCCTCTGTGAGTGATTTACGTTGCTCAAAGTGTATGTCCCAGAGAGTGTTTAAGTGTTTGATCCATGGATCGGTATCCGACTGGATCATTTCTTCATCTTTGTCTTTCAGATGATTAGTTGAAACTATGTTTACTGAAATATCTCTAAAGATATCACTGACACTGACGTTCGACTCCCACGACGATGTGCCTGACGAATGGTCATGATATAGAAAT
The DNA here is from genome assembly GCA_038442645.1 of Agave tequilana. Classification (NCBI taxonomy): domain Eukaryota; kingdom Viridiplantae; phylum Streptophyta; class Magnoliopsida; order Asparagales; family Asparagaceae; genus Agave; species Agave tequilana. The sequence continues at coordinate 57,579 of JAVJIF010016183.1, read as the reverse complement.
TCTTCAGACTCAAAATCTGCTAGAATTGGCATTGACACATAGCCTAATCCCATTCGAGTCTTGTGGTAGTAGTCAAGGGCTTTCCTTTTAAGGATAAAAGATCGAAGCAATGCTCGTCTTCCTTTGCCAACATTCAAGCCAGGCCTTTTAGTAAGGTCGTATCCCATATTTCCATCATACGGCATGAATTTCACCCGTAATGAGAGAATTATGGGGACTCAAAATCATCCTCTGAACTCTCACGAGCCATTGGCTCAAATCGATTCTTCCGAACAGAATTGACTTCTGACCCTTGTTCTTGGCTGGCACTTCAAAGAAGGCTCCTTTCACATTACTGGTCTTTTCATGCACCATAAAGGATGCTCTTACTAGTGCGTGCAATGATATCAAGACATCTATTGCAAACAAAGGATCCCTATCTACGTCAATACTAGTACTTAACAGTACAGAATCAGCTAACATAGAGAGATAAACAAAATTTAAGTTCTCATCGATATACCACTCGCCGCGTCATTGGTGGTGTTATTGAAATCAAGCTTATCAACCGCCCGTTACAAGTGGGTTCAACTCCCAAAGGCATTCTTCTTCAGGCTCTGGTTCAGTGTCAGCTTCATTGCCAGTCTTGAGTTTTCTGGCTGGAGATTCTCATTAGTCTCAAGAGAATATTGGTAAAAGAGGGAATTAGCAAAGTAATTCTCTTCCTCTTGAGCGAATGCTTTTCAGCGATGAATGTTCTTACTTTGCCATCTTCATCGGCATATTTCATGACCTGATGAGGAGTCGATAGGACGATGGAGTTGCGATGAATCCATGGTTGTCCCAGCAGCAGATTGTATGAGGTGTCAGCGTCAATGATATAGCATGTCACCTCGAATCTTAGGTCCCCGATCTGGCACCTAGTTTGATCTTTCCCGTCGGGTGGGTACCATTAGCGTTAAAACTATAGATGGTAGTTTACGTGGTGCTTAATCAATGGGTGGGGATCCCTAAGTGTTGCATGATCCTGCGGAGTATAATGCTCAACGCGGATCCTGAATCAACCTGAATGCGACTCACTTCAGATGATCTGATACACCCTGTGTAATACAGAGGTATATCATGTTTTCTTTTGATCTGCAATATCTCTACAAGTAAATGTTATACAGGGAAAATGCTTGGAGTTCTGGAGACAATGGTGGGTGAGGATCCCCAAGTGCTGCAAGACCCTGCTGGGTATAATCCTCAACGCAAATCCTAAATCAACCCGAATGCGACTCACTTCAGATGATCTGATATACCGATACAGAGGTATATCATGTTTCCCTTTGAAGATATCTCCACGAGTAAATGTTATGCAAGGAAAACGCTCAGAGTTCTGGAAACAATGTCCTTCATCCTCCTCTTTATGTCTAGCCGGAATATGGTGATGAAAGCCTCTGAATCGACTAGAGCTTCTCTGGGAGCTTCTCTCGTTGACTTGGAAAGTCTCAAGAGAATGATTCTGGTCGGGATGTTGGTCAGCTGAGCAAGATATCGAAGTGAAAAGGCATTGACGACCCTTTCGCTTTGTCCTTTTGGAGAGATTTAGTGTATTGAAGCCCTTTCTGCTTATCTATATAAGTTGCTTCGTGGATTGCTTAGTTGGTTCTTTGGTTGGCTTGGAAGAGCTTAGCACTGTCTCATCGTACTTTTTCAAGTACTGCTAACCGGACCGGGTTCCAACCACGGGAGGGCATTTTGTTCTTGCAGCGAGAACAATTTCGTCCTCCTCTGAATCAGTAAGAGAGGCAACGCCTGTCTCGGTTTCTCTTGAGAAAGCACACATCATATTGCAAGATGGTGTCTTTCCTTTACCTTTGAGACTTTCTATTGGTGACAGTAGTCCATTGTTGGCCTTAGATGAGATCGAGGTGAACCCACATGATCTCTCTTTGAGGAGTTGGGACGGGGACTAGACCTTTCTCCTTCTTAATGTGGGGATTAGTATTAATCACACTTAGTTCCCCTTTAGGGATGGCTTCAATTAGCGCTGGCGGGAGATCCCAACCAAATTAAAGGGGTTGGGGTGTAGTTGTTGTCATATTGGTTGTCACCTTCGGCTCTGGACGAAGTTTGAGCACTTCCGCCTCAATCAAAGCCTGGAGGACATCATTGATGATGTAGCAGCTCTTCGTAGGCTATCCAAGCATCTTGTGGTACAAGCAGTAGTTGGGGTCATCTATCTTGCCCACCTTTTTAGGAAGACTTGCTTCTAGCAGCTTAAGCTTGTTGCTTTTGTGAAGCAACTTAAATAGGAGACAACATGCTCATCTTTGAAAGAATATTGCTTGTTATCTCGCACCTGTTCTGAAGAATTGCCCCTTGTAGCCGGTTTAGGCTTGGAAGGAGATTTAACCTCTGTTGCCAGAGTATTCCTTCTTCTCGGTTGAGAAAATGATTTCAGAGCGCGTCCTGTTGATTTATTTTATTAGGTCAGCTTACTGTTCTTTTCTTCAGTCTTGACCCAAGCAACGATCTCCTCCGCTTACTCACCTTATAGCATCAACTGCTTTCAAGTGCGACATTCGGCTACTTCTATTTGAGCTAGGAGTGCAGTTTGCAAATTGTGGCGGCAAGTCTCTACCAGTGTGGACTGCATTATGCTGCTAGGACATCGGAGCGCCATACTTCGTCGTAACCTTTTCACAAACAATTTTATAAATTCTCCTTTCTTCTGCTTTGTTGCAAGGAGAGTTGGCACCGATATCTTTGTATCGTCTTCGAAGAAGCGAGCCAGAAATAGTTTCTTGAGGTCAGCCCGTGTCTTGATTCTAGCCAACATGAAGCTTCATGAACAATTCAAAAGCTACCCCCTTGAGGATGCCAATGAACAAACGAGCCATGATGGCATCATTCGCTACATTTCCAGTTTTGGATTTAAAGTAGTATATATATATGCTGTTTTGGCGATCTTTTACCATCAAAAGTGTGCAGGGTCAGTGCTTTGAACTTGAGAAGGTATGGAGCTGCATCCCATTCCACCAGATACAACCTTACCATGCCTGCTTCTTGCATATTACTTCAGCTTGCGAGAGCTTCTAGGCATTTTTCGAGCTCACTCATCCTCTTGGAATGATTATCCGAGCTTTCTGAATTCCTTTCACCTTCAGACGAAGAGTCAAGGTTTTCAAATTGAGGGTTTTCACTCTCAGTATTTTCAGAGGTAGAGTTTTCAACCTCCTTCTCTTTGCCCGCACTTACCTTTGCTAGAAGAAGCTTTGGTCTTTGGACTCTCTGTCTTCTTCCTGAGCAAAAGAGTTATCATCTTGCTTCAAATTGTCGATGGACTGCGATTGGAAGCATGTCATACTGTTCCCTCTGTACTCGAGCTTGCTCTTCAAACTTTCTGGCCACTTTTTCAGGAGTACCGGCCATGTATGCGAAGGTTATAGTCTCCATGTTCGAATTTGAAGATTGAGATTCCACGATGCAGAGTGCTCGTCATTTATTTCAATCCCCTTACCAACAAGCTGTAATCGACCAGGGCAATTGTGCCAGTGCGGGTCCGAGTGTGTCAGTAGATTCCTTCAGGCTCGATCAATACATTTTCAAGCCCGAAGACTATTCAACGGCTAACTCCTCAGCCAGTTGCTTTCCTTTTGACTTACTTGGTGTAATGCTCGGACCCACCGCGTTGGAAGTCACCTCAAGGTACTCCACATTAAAAAATAATCTCTTGCGGGAGCGATTTCTCTTAACTGAGCTAGAGGATGGGCCGCTCATATGAGATCTACAGTGGCACTCAGAGAGTATTGTCGTAATGAGTCGCTCACAACAGCATTGAGGAGTGATTTGATAGACACTCTGCCTTCTTTATCAAGTAGTCCCTCAAATCCGTTGTGGGGGAATCTAAAGAGCTAGCCTTGAACCCATGAGTGAGGGCTTATTGGTTCACCTCTATTTTCAGCTTGATGAAGCTAGGAGAAGACCTTACGTTTGTGTATTGAAATGCGAAGTTCGCATTTGAGCAGGCCTTGCTTTTGAACTCGAGTCTTGCGCTCTGACAGAGAAACGTGAACCTCGCGTTTTGGCTTGGCCAAAGGGTGTGAACGTGGGCCTCGCGTTCTGGCAGTGAAACGCGGAGGTCGCGTTTTGGCACAACACTAGTTTGAACGCAGTTCTCACATTTTGGATCTACTTCTCAAACTTCCAAGACTCGAGCCCACATTCATCAACACTTCGCCAAACTCAGAGTCATCCGAGTTCTCAACGGGCTCTTCAATAAACATGATACTTGTTGGATCTACTTCTCAAACTTCCAAGACCCGGAGCCCCACATTCATCAACACCCCAAGTAGGCCTGACTAGGCCTAGGAAAATTCCTCAGGAGGTGGTAGTCATACATTTCACAGCTTCATTAAGCTATAACCAACAATAGAATGTCAAAATAAGAAAACAGTCCAAAGTTTAAGAAATCCCCAATTGAGCAAAAAATTTCTATCCATTATTGATGAAAATTACAAAATATAATCAAGGAAACACAGTCCACTCAAGCACTCACGATGTCATGATGTGCCTCAGCAGCTCTGGAATCAGGATCCACCTCAGAGTCCTGACACGCTTCAACCGGCTGGCCTTAGCAGCAGCTTCACTAGCCGGAGGATCCCGAGAAGTTCTAACGACCATAAGTGTGGCGGAGGCATCAGGAATTGAAGGAGCATGGAGGCAAGATTTCCGTCGTTCTTTGATCGGTGCAGAGGCTCCTAACTTCGAAAGGGTATCTCAGTGGTTTGCCTTGCGCCCCATTGTTATACCCATCTTGGTACTCACTCATGAGCTTGAAAATCTTGACCTGCTTCTTGGCCTTCGCCTTATCGGCAAGCGCCTGCTCAAGCTCACGCAAGAAGTCATCCTTCTCACTCTGGAAGGCAATCCTCTCGCGGTCGAGCTCAGTCTTATTACCTTTGGCAAGCCGATTTGCAGCTTCCAGCCCTTGGGAAGCCACCTGGAGCTCAAAGTCTTTCTTCTTCAGCTCTAAGCCCTTGTTCTCCAACTCTTCCTGATCCTATAATAGTTCCTGCCGCAGCACTGACTCCGTCGCCTGGAACTCTGTCTGTAGATGATCCAATTCACTCTTCTGATTTTGTTTGGCCACAATTTACGGTCCAAGTCAGCCTGGAGACTGGCAAGCTTCTCATCTGCCTCCCTCTCCTCGACGGACAAGGTGTTGATCCTTCTCTGCAAGTCATCATAATCCCTCTCTTTCTCTTTGAGGGTGACCTGCTAACTACTCAAGAATTCGACAGAGAACATGACATTTTGCAAAAAAAGAGATCTGAGATGAGCTACATGATTACCAGAAGATAAAGTACACTTTGAATTTATTCAAAAGATCTCATTCTCTAGCATTCTCTGCTGGTCCCTCAAGGGAGCGCCTTGAACTCCTCCAATCTTGAGAGGAAATCACCATGCCCGAGGGCCACCTTGCTGTCTCCCCTCCTAGAAGCAAGCTCAACCCAGAGCTCGCTCCTTGGGGCTTCAGAGCTGAGGGGAGGCCAACCCCGAGGTCCCGACAGCAGCGCTGACCTCGCTGACTTCTGTCACCCGAATGCACACTCCTCGGTTGGAGGCACAAACCTGGAGGTATCCTTCAGAGGCACCAACTCGAAGGTATCCTCCAGGAGCTTCAATCTCAGATGTATCCTCTGGGGGCATCGCCTCTCCGAGGACTTCAATCTCAGAGTTTGCTGGATAGATGAAGTCGAGAGGATCGTGGAACTCTGGCTGCTGTAGGGGGCTTCTTACCCGGCTCCTCCCTCTTCGGGTTAGAGCGTCCGCCCACTGCAGCCATCATCCTCTCCAACTCTTCAGCGTCGGAGTTGGAGTCGATCCGGGTGTCTCTTCTGCAAAACAAATATCAGAACCATGAAAAACATAATACGGATGCACCCGAAACCAAATCAATACTTACTCTCCCAGTTTGAGGTTGAGAAGACTCCTTTTGTGGTTCCTCCTCTTCGTACGCTCCGCTCGAACCGGACGCTTCTTGAGCCGCCCTCAGGCGCTGGAGTCGTGCTATTTGACCGAAACTCTACCTCTTTTGATAAGACATCGCTTGCGGGAGCGCTCTCCTTCCCGGTAGAAGGAGCTTGTACCTCATCGTCTACACCTGACGCTGAGGTCTTGGAGCAGTTGGGGCCACAAAGAGCCTCCTCGGGTCCAACAACCAGCTTCAGTTACGATAGTACAGCTTATGGACACTTCCCTGGATCTCATTGAGGAACGGTGCTTCCCTTTAGGGTAGACCCCTATTCCACACGGTCAAACGTGCCCACAATCCTTAGCTAAGCAGCCTCCTAGGGACAACACAGACGACGGTGTCACGCCATCCATGATCATTATCCACCAGGTTGATGATCAACCTGTCATACCCACTCTGAGGTAGACCTGGCCACAGTTCGGTTCGAACTGAAACTGGGTCGGGAAAATCGAAACCGAAACCAGTTTGACCTTAGCCCCGAACCGAACCGGACTAGAACCGGGCCCCAGCCGGTCCAGTACCGGTTGTTATGTTTAGAACCGGGAACCGCTGGCGGTTCCCGGTTCTAAATTGGCTTTTTTTGTTGGGGTCCGGGGCTCGACCTAGCGTAACTATTAAAAATAATTGACTTTGTAGGTTCAAACCGAGGACTTTCAAGTTAGTAGCACGACGCTCTAACCAACTAAGCTAACAAGGAGTTCATTAGAGGCTTTCGTTATACATACAGCTTAATAGTCTCTAGTGCATTTAGTGTTAAAAAAAGAACAAGAACCAAATTTGGAACCGAAACTAGCAATCCTGGTCCAATTCCGGTTCCTCCAATCCCGGAACCGGGAACCCCAGTTCCGAAATCAGAACCGCCGATGGGGTCAAGCTTACTATAAGGGACGAAGGAGCGAGCATCTTGATAAGATTTCCTCATTACGTATGTGGCGTAAAATTCCTCAGCCCCGTATGTGTCAGGGGTCAAGGAAACACAGAGGGCTTCAAAGCCCAGAACAGTTCAATAGACCCCCGATGTCAACTGCGAGGGTGGAGCCTTGAAACGAGCCAGAACATCTCGGACAAAGGGAGTCAACGATAGTTTCACCCCCAAAGCCAAGATCTGGGGTTGAAAATACACATCGCCGGTAGAAGGCGATGACTCCACTTCAATCTTGGATGATAGGCGAACGTCGTACATCGTTAAGTACTCGTCAACCTCCTTCTGACCGCGAAGAACACGCGATTAGGGATTGAAATCCATGGCCTCTCTCATTCTGAGAGCGGCCCTCTTTCTTTTCTTCTCCACGGCACTTGTGCTCCTCACCTCATCTCCGGTGGTGACAGATTTCCCTCCTTTCACCATTTCAAAGATCGATTGATGGATTTGAATGCAAGGATTCAAAACAAAAGAGAAAGGAAAACGAAAAGGCAGAAAGCTCAAAGAAATCTAGAGTTTATAAAAAACCTAAGCTTTCAAGTTTTCCCCTAATTTAAAAGCAGGCGCTGACGTCACCGCAATGATAGCCTAAGTCTAAAGCGTCTTTTCACATGCCAGCAATCTTTAAATCTCAACCGTTACACGAATCCCAACTCACTATGATCCAAACGATGGCTATCTGCCCAGAGTGCATGTGGATTAGACACGTGACGTGACTTTTTGCCGGTCTTTACAGACGTGGCATTAAATGTGAAAGTACGAAAAGGCACCCCAACTGCTCTCAAATACTCTCTAGTTGTTTTTCATGAAGAGCAAGAAGACCCTCTGACTACTCAGTGAAGGTCATGCCGGAGGATGGGATTAGCCTGCTCACATCCTTTCCTTCAAAGACTATGAGAAGGAGGCAGTGAATGAGGTATCTGTAATGATTAGATTGACCATCTTCAAGATCAAGACAACGTGTCCCACCTCCTGTGGGCATCGCTTCTCTGCGAGCAGGCCCAACTCACATAACATGGGTCGAAGAAGTAAGCCTCGAGCACATGGGCCCAAGAAGAAAACCTCGGGTCTCACCCCGAGATCACATCTGATCAGACATCACTCACCCGGATCCACTACTTAACCTGAGCCATGCGACTCTTTGGGACATGAATAATTGATACAAGGATCCTTCCTGGAGCGCCACCCAAGGCACGACAGGAAGAGCCTCCTCCGCTGCTACTCCTCCGCTGCCTACAGCTGGACAGCATGATCCCGGAATCGTGAATCTAATTATGCCGTCAGATCATCCTCACGTTCTAAACATTATAGCGCCCCTATATCAATGCGGACTGTTATAATCAGTGGTGGATTACATGGCGATCTCAACATTCAAGCAGCGCGATCTAGGAAGTTACAAGAAAATCATAACGTGCAAACCATACAAATTATGTTGATGTAGATCCAAAATATCCTCCGCACCCACAAAGACAACTCAGGCGGATATAAACACACCTCCATCTCCATCAAGGAGAAGGTTATCTTCTGATTACTACATCAAACCCTAAAAATTGTAAGCGCAAGATCACTTTGTAGAATTCATTGTAACCCTCTGATATATTATAGTGAATTCTCTCCCTCTCTCGTGGTTTTCCTTTCAGATTTTTCACATAAAGTGCTTGTTATTTGCGATTGCTTTCACCTGTCTATTCATTTACAATTTGTGGTGTGGAAAAATTTTCTTAGAATTTTTCTCCATAACGAGAAACCACCCGAATTACTACCTCAAACAAAATCTTGAATAATATATATATATATATATAAAAAACTTACTGTAAAGATAATAAATGTAAATAAAGGAATAAATATGTTAAGCTGTGAGTTTGATACCTTTAAGCCATGATGTGAAACGAGAACCACCTACTGCAAAGATAATAAATGTAAATAAAGGAATAAATATGTTAAGCTGTGAGTTTGATACCTTTAAGCCATGATGTGAAACGAGAACCACCTGAGGTGTTCAAAATGCTGCCAAGTGACCTACACTAGCAAAGTACATTTAAAAATGAAATAAAATATTATTAAAAATGGTCTGAGAAAAGAACTTGATCACCTTTATATTTTGTTTGAACTCAGGGCCAACAATTATTTTTCGGCCATATAGTTACTTATTATCGACGGAAGCAAGCAAAAAAAAAAGACCTCTCATTGATGCATAACCATCGGATAAGCATCCAGCTGTTGTCATAGTGCTCATTTATGGTGCCGGGCAATGAGGAATTGAGCACATCCTCGCCATAAGACAGCCGATAAATCCAAGTTATTAGACTCGATAAATATGGAAACAACATTGAAATTAAGGGCCAAGCTGATGTTGTATAGACGAAAGTGAATGTCGATGATCCTTTTGGTTATCAAATAACATTATCTCGGCGTACTTAGAATATCTTCCTCATTCTCGACCTGTGACAATAATGTGTCATAAAATGAAAACTTGTAGTGAGATTTCTTGAGAAAGTAATAGAAAAAAAGTGTGATGGCAGCAACACCGGTGTACAGGAACTGACGGCATGAATGTCGAAGGAGTGGGCAGATTTTAAACTATGGCTATATAAAGTAGTAGATAAGGAGGTGAGGATGCACATCTTGGAGGATCTCGAAAGGAAGCTCAAAGAGGTTGAAGATGGTTCTGTTAGCAACGAACATAATGTGAAAGGACATTTCTTTCATGGTGTGGAGATAAGACACTTAAAGAATAGTGTCTTTGGGAGGATGGAGATCTATAAGTTTGATGAAATTAGCTGAAAAAATTGTAAGATTACTAAAACTGTCGCACATTAATTCTTAGGACGTAGAGATAAGAGAACTGGAGTGAGGCATAAAGAGGTGGAGGAAAGGGGGCGAGGACACGAGTGTGACTTGATTGGCCCTGCGTAAAAGGAAACGAAAAGAGAGAGAAGACCGCATTCGAGAGAAGAGAGGAAGAAAAGGAGAAAATAAGATGCAAATATATTATTTTCGATTCCTTAGTAAGATGTTGTGCATAACTAATTAGACACGATCAAACCTCCATTAATAAATGTACACAATAGCATACCACATACATAATTACATATACTTACATACTTATACCTATATACACACTCAAAAAGAAGCACACTCATACAATTTTATTTTTCTTTTCATATGTCTATATATACATACACACATATACATTCACATATGTAGACAAATATACACAAATACTTGTGCACAAAAAAATATTCACATATACATACACATATCTACATATACATACATATATAAAATGCCTACACGCATACATAACATCCATGCATACATGATACACACACATATATACATTCACATATATAAACACAACAAAAAATATACACAAATACAATTATACAAACAAAAATTAACATTTAAATACACAAATCTACATTTACACACATCCACAAAAACCTACAAACATACATAACACATTGAATTATACACAAATAGTTATATACAAACAAGCATTCACATCTACATACACATATCTACATATACACACATATACGCAAATACATACACGCATACATAACATCCATGCATACATATAAATATACTTTATGCCAGTAAAACTTGAAAAATGAAATAATGAGTTTAGCATATAAAATGTGAAAAAAATATTTAAAGCATTCTAGTATAGCTCGATTGTCTTAATAATGAGATGTAGATTTGCTTTGCAAACTTCACATATAAATATTAATATTTATATTTATATGCGATAAAAATTTAATATAACATGAAATAATAAGCGGTGGAAGATAACTTACCCCTTGTAAAAATTCCTGAAATGTTTCACGAGAAACCACCCAAATTATCACCTACAAACAAAATCTTAAATAATATATATATATAAAAACTTACTGTAAAGATAAAAACTATAAATAAATGAATAAATAGGTTAAGTCATGAGTTTGATACCTTTAAGTCGTGAAATGAAACGAGAAACAGACTTAGGTGTTCAAAATGCCGCTAAGTGACATGCACTAGCAAATTACATTTAAAAACAAAATAAAATAACAGTGAAAAATAGTCTGAGAAAAGAACCTAATCACTGTTCTCTTTTGTTTGAACTCAAGGCCAAATTTGTTTTTCAGTCATATATAGTTACTCATTGTCAACGGAAGCAAGCAAAAAAGAAGACCTCTCATTGATGCATAACCATTGGATAAGCATCTAATTTTTGTCGTAGTCCTTATCCATGATGTCAGGCACTGAGGAATTCAGAAGTATCAAGTCCTCGCCATGGCGACAACCGATAATCCAAGTTTTGCTCACAACGACCATGAAGTTAAAGGCCAAGCTAACGCTGTCTAGACGAAAGCGAATGTTGATGATCCTTTTGGTTATCAAACAACATTATCGCGACGTAGTTGGAGTCATCTTCCTCTTCCTCGTCCTCGCCCTATGATAATAATGTGTCATAAAAGGGAACTTGTAGTGAAGTTTATTGAGATAGTGATAGAAAAAAGCGTGATGGTAGCGAAACCAGTGCACAGGAACTGATGACATGAATGACGAGGGAATAGGCAGATTTTAATGCCAAGGCTATATAAAGTGGTAGATAAGGAGGTGAGGATGCACATCTTGGAGAATCACGGAGCGGAGGTCAGAGAGGTTGAAGATGAGGGGAGGTCAGAGAGGTTAGCAACGAGCATGATCTGAAGGGATAAATTTTCAGTGGTGTGAAGATGAGGGGTGCTTGAAGAGTAGTATATTTGAGAAGATAGATATCTATAAGTTTAATGAAATTAGCTGAAAAAGTAGTGGTATTACTAATACTGTCGCACAATAGTCTAGAACGTGGAGAGGAGAGAACTGGAGTGGGGCATAAAGAGGTGGAGAGGAGAAGGGGGAGGACATAAGGTGTGACTTGATTGACCCCGGGTAAAAGAGAACAAAAAAAGAGAAAAGACCACGTGCGAGAGAAGAGAGAAAAGAGAAAGAAACGCAAATATATTATTTTCAATTCCTAGTAAGATGCACAACTAACTAATTAGCGACGATCAAACCTCCATTAATCAATGTTACATACAGATATAATACATATATAATTACATATACTTACATACATACGCACATATATACACACACTCAAAAAAAAAACATGCACGTATAATTTTATTTTTCCTTTTCATATGTCTCTCTCTCTATATATATATATATATATATATATATATATATATATATATATATATACACACGCACGCACACATATACATTCACATATGCAGACACAATGAAATATACACAAATACTTATACACAAACAAACATTCACATATATATATATAAACACATATACACAAATACCTACACCATACATAACATTCATACATACATGATGTAAATCTATATAAATACACACATATACATTCACATATATAGACACAACAAAATGTATACAAATATAATTATGCAAACAAACATTTACATTTACATACACATATCCACAAACACCTACTCACATACATAACACATCGAATACGCAAATACCTACACACATACATAACACATCGAATTATACATAAATACTTGTATTCGAACAAATATTCACATTAACATACACATATCTATATACACACATATACACAAATACATACATGCATAGATAACATCCATGCATACATGTAAATCCACATGATGCCATTAAAACTACAAAATGAAACAATGTGAAAAAATTAGTTAAAGTAATCGGGCATAAATAGCTCGATTGTCAATGAAGAGATGTAGATTTGTTTTGCAAACTTCAGATGTAAATATTACATTTAAACATAATATTGATATTTATTTGCGTAATATAAATTGTGAAATAATAATAAGTGGCAGATACCTCACCGCTTATAAATATAAATATTCCTGAAATGTTTCACGAGAAACAACCCGAATTACCACTTACAAACAAATTTTGAATAATATATATAAAAACTTAACGTAAAGATAATAAATGTAAGTAAAGAATAAATTTGTCAAGTCATGATTTTGATACTTTTAAGCTATGATGTGAAAAGAGAAACTGACTTAGGTGATCAAAATGCCGCCAAGTGACCTACACTAACAAATTACATTTAAAAACAAAATAAAATAACATTAGAAGATGGTCTGAGAAAAAAACCTGATCACCATTCTCCTTTGTTCGAACTCAGGGCCAACAATTATTTTCTAGTTGTATAATTACTCCTTGCCATAGAGACAGCCGATAATCTAAGTTTTTGAACTCGATCACTATTGAAAGTCCCGAAAGACATGAAATTAAAGGCCAAGCTAATGTTGTCTAGACAAAAGCGGATGTCAATGATTTTTTTGATTATCAAACAACATTTTCCTGGCCCAGTTAGTCATCTTCTCCATCCTCGTCCTGTGATAATAATGTGTCATAGAAAAGAAACTTGTAGTGAGATTTCTTGAGATAATGATAGAAAAAAGCGTGATGGTATCGACACCAGTGCGTTATATAAAGGGAGTGGGCAAATTTTAAAGTGATAGCAATATAAAATGGTAAATAAGGCGGTAAAGATGCACATCTTAGAGGATCTCGGAGGGGAACTCAGAGAGGTTGAAAATGGTTTTGGTAGCAGTGAACATGATGTGAAGGGATATTTCTTTCATGATGAGGAGATAAGGCCCTCGAAGAGTAGTTTATTTTAGAAGATGAATATCTATAAATTTACTGAAAAAATAATGAGATTACTAATAATGTCACACATTAGTCCCTTGGACATGAAGAGTAGAGAATTGGAGTGGGGCATAGAGAGGTGAATAGGAGAAGGGCGAGGACATGTGTGACTTGATTGGCCCCGCCTAAAGGGAATGAAAAGAGAGAGAAGACCATGTGCAAGAGAAGAGACGAAAGGAGAAAAAAAGCACAAATATATTATTTTTGATTCCTTAGTAAAATGCACAACTAACAAATTAGCCACGATAAAACCTACATTAATCTATGTACACATATATATACTATATACATAATTATATATACTGACATATGCACATATGCACACACACTCAAAAAGAAACACATACATACAATTTTATTTTAATTTTTATACGTTTTTATATTTATATATACACGCACAGATACATTCACGTATATAGACACAACGAAATATCCACAAATACTTACATACAAACAAATATTCACATATACATACATATATCAACATATACACATATACACAAATACCTACACACATTCACATATATAGACAAAACAAAATATACACAAATACTCATATACATACACATACACATATCTACATACACACATTCACATATACATACACATATATACATACACACATACACAAAAATACCTACACGCATACATAACGCAACGATATATACACAAATATATATAAACATTCACATATACAGTGACAGATAACTGACCATTTATAATTGTTCCTGAAATGTTTTACAAGAAACCATGTGAATAACCACCTACAAATCTTGAATAATATATATAAAAACTCACTGTAAAGATAATAAATGAAAATGAAATAATAAATACGTAAGTCATGAGTATCAAACCTTTAAGCCATAATATGAAGCTAGAAACTGATTGAAATGTTCAAAATGCCGCAAAATGACCTGCACTAGCAAATTAAAAAATAAAATAACATGAAAAAAATGGCCAGAGAAAAGCACTGATCACCATTCTCCGTTGTTCGAGCTTAGGGTCAACAACTGTTTTCGGGTCATTGAGTTGCTCGCGGTCAAAAGTAGCGAAAAAGAAGAGCATTGATGCATAACCATTGGACAAGCATCCAATTGTTGTCGAGTCCTCATCCATAATGTCAAGCACCGAGGAACCCACAGGTACCACCTCCTCACCTTAGAGGTAATCGATAATTCAAGTTTTTGGATTCGATCACTGTGAAAGTTCTAGTAACCATGAAGTTAAAGGCCAAGCTAACGCTGCCTAGATGAAGGCGGATGTCGATATTTTTAGTTGTCCAATAACATTATCCTAGTGTTGTTGGTGTCATCTTCCTCATCCTAGCCTTATGACAATAATACATCGTAGAAAGGGAACTTGTAGAGGGTTTCTTGAGATAGTGGTAGTAAAAAAGGATGATGGTAGAAATAGCAATGCATAAGAACTAACGGCATGAATGCCGAGGGAGTGAGCAGATTTTAAAGCCATGGATATATAAAATGATAGAAAAGGAGGTGAGGATGCACGTCTTGGAGGATCTCAAAGGAGAGCGCTCAGAGAGGTTGAAGATGGTTTTGTTAGCAGCGAACAAGATATAAAGGGACATATCTTTCGCGGTGTGACAATAAGGCGCTTGAACAATAAAGCCTTTGAATAGATGGAGATTTATGGGTTTGATGGAATTAACCAAAAAGGCACTGAGGTTACCAATACTGTCGCACTAGTCTTACATTATTCTTTAAGAACGCGGAGAAGAGAGCAAGAGTGCGAAAAGTGAAAAGGAGAGGGGCAAGAAAAGGTGTCACTTGATTGGCCCAACGTTTGGCAACAAAAGGAGAGCGAGAGAGAAAAAAGGGAAAGAAGAGAGATGTGAATATGTTATTTTAGATTCCTTAGTAAGGTGCACAACTAATTATCCATGATCAAACCTACATTAATCCATCTACACACAAACATATTATACATAATTATATACTTACGTATACATATGCACATATAGACACACTCCAAAAGAAACACTCACATACAATTTTACTTTCCTTTTCATATGTCTGTATATCTGCATACACACACACACATTCACATATATGGACATAACAAAATATACTTATATGTAAACATACATTCATATATGCATTCATTCATATATATACACACATATGTAAAATTCACTACACACACATACATTCACATATATAGACACAATGACATATATACAAATATTCATATACAAAATATTCACATATACATACACATATCTACACATACACAAATACCTCCACACATACATAAGAACCATGCATACATGTAAATCTATATATATACGTGCAATTCACATATATAGCACAACGAAAAATATACAAATACTTATATGCAAACAAACATTCACATATACATACACATATCTATATATACAGACATATGTACAAATTCATGACCGCATACATAACTTTCATGCATACATGTAAATCCACTTTATGCTACTAAAACTTGAAACATAAAACAATGAGTCTAGAATATAATATAACAATGTGAAAAAATTACTTAAAGTATTCAAGTATACATACCTCACAATAATGAAGGGATATAGATTTGATTTGCAAATTTCAGCTATAAATAAACAGACATTTAAATGTAATATTGATATTTATATGCGAAAAAATAATATAAATTATGAAATGATAAGTTGCATATAACTAACCGCTTATAAATATTTTTGAAATGTCTCACGAGAAACCAACTGAATAACCACCACCTACAAAATCTTGAATAATATATATAAAACTTATTGTAAAGATTATATAAATGTAAATAAAGGAATAAATATACCAAGTCATGAGTATTATCCTTTAAGACATGATGTGAAGGTAGAAACTGGCTAAAATGTTCAGAATGTCGTCAAGTGCCGCATACTCGCAAAAATACATTTAAAAACAAAATAAAATAAAATAGTGAGGGAAAAGAACCTGATCACCATTCTCCTTTTATTCGCACTTAGGGCCAACAACTATTTTCGTGTCATAGAGTTTACTCGTTGTCGAAGGAAGCAAGCGAAAAAGAAGACCTCTTATTGATGCATAACCATTGGATAAACATCCAGCTACTGTTGCAGTCCTTATTCATGCTGTCAGGCACCGAGGAACCCACAGGTGGTGGTCCTCGCTGTAGAGACAGTTGATAATCCAAGTATTTGGACTCGATCACAGTAAAAGTCCCAGCGACCATGAAGTTAAAACTAAGCTAGCGTTGTCTAGATGAAGGCACAGTCGACGATCCTTTTAATTGGCCAACAAATCTTGACGTAGTTGGTGTTGGCTTCTTCATCCTCGTCCTATGACAAAAATCTGTCATAGAAGAGAAATTTGTAGTGGGGTTTCCTCAGATAGTGGTACAAGAAATACGCGATTATAGCGACATTAGTACGCAAGAAATGAACGACATGGCTGTTCAGAGAGTGGGCAGATTTTAAGTCCAAGGCTATTTAAGTGGTAGATAAAGAGGTGAGGATGCACGTTTTGAAGGATCTCACAAGAGAGCTCAGATAGGTCGAATGTGGCTTTGATAGTGAAGATGATGTGAAGGGACATTTATTTCATTGTGAAGTGATGAAGAGCTAGAGAGAATATCAATATTGCCGCACTAATCTTCCATTAGTCCTTAGGGTAGGATCTAAATATTATGTCAACACAATACTCAAACAAAGATAATTAGCGTTAAATAAAATAACTTGCAGGAAAGGAAATTAATCTCAGAAAATGCAAACGCAAACACAAAAGATTTTATCCTAGTTCGATCCTCTTAACCTACATCCAGTCTCCAAGCAACCCTCTTGAGATTTTTCTTATCCTTAATTTTGTACACTCAAAATCAACACCTGTACACCGCTTGACAAAACACCCTTTGTCAAATATGTACAACTCTTCTCTACACCAAGAAGACAAATTTCCTCGTACACCTCTTCTCTACGCCAAGAAGATTTGTACAATACTTCTCTTTGAGCGATTACAAAATAACTTATAAACCTTCAGAACTTGTATGTGATCGTGAACAAGGACTCTTATAGGTGGACTCTCAGAATTCCTCGCTAGAGGATTGAAATTTGTGTGAAGAACAGAAAGTGGAAACTAATTTTCTGAAAAATAGAATTTTTCAATAGATTTGGACAGAAAACTAATCATATGAATTGGTGTATTTAACCTAGAACAACATCCCTATTTATAACTGAAATCTATGGTCAGTTAGGGCAGTTACCAGGACAAGTTTGAATATTAAAACGTTAGATAAACACCAAAAATCAATAACTGTTTAACAGTCAGAAACTGTTATAAGTCGACTAGGGGATGGAGATTAGTCGACTAGGGGAACAAGATTTGTCTGGGTTAGTCGACTAGGGTAGGAAGTAAGTCGACTATATTAAGACTGATACAGATATGCAAGTTTCTGAAAACTGTTATTAGTCGACCAGCAGAGAACTATTAGTCGACTACAACATATATAAGTCGACTAATAAAGTTGATAAGTCGACTAATGCTGCTAACAATCAAAAAACAGAAAGGTGATATCTTTTCTGGAGAGGACTTGGTCGACTATAGGACTTTGATAAGTCGACTAAACATTGTATTAGTCGACTATAAGAAAGATCAAGTCGACTAATAAGAAGGTTCAAGTCTACTAATAGGAAGAGTCAAGTCTACTAATAGGACTATTTTGTGTGTGATCAAGGCTTTCAACAAATATCTAAAAAATACACAAAAATAGTACAAATTATATTTGTTATCATCAAAATGAGTTTCAACACTTAGGATGTAGAGAAGAGAGTAAAGTGGGGTGTAAAGAGGTGGAGACGAGGCATTGACTTGATTGGCCCCACGTTAGAGAGGGGAACAAAAAAAGCCAAAAGATTGCGTCCGAGAGAGGAAAGGAAAGGAGAAAGAGAGATGCGAAGGTATTAATATGATTTTTTAGTCAAGTGCACAACTAACTAATCAACCACGACCAAACCTATGTTACTCCATGTACATACACATACATACTACACATAATTATATATACTTACATATTCAGATATTTACAAACACACCGAAAAAGAAACACGCACATACAATTTTATTTTTCTTTTTATGTCTATATATCTATATATATTGTAATGGTCAGTTTTCAACCCCCCAGATCACGATCGGTGCCCATCTAGCCCTTGGATGCTTGCATGACACGTGGCCGATTCAAGAATCTCTGAAGAAGAGTCCTGATCCCATTCAAACTCCGAACAGTTCAAACGAGTAAAAGAATAGAGAGAGTTGATTGCGAGTACCCCTATCTCCAAGCTAATCTCATTTGAACCTAACGGTTACAGCCAGAGACACTCATGTCTACAGCTGCACGAAGACCACAGGATAAAGACAAATACGGGCTCTATCAATTCAAATAAGGATGTTTGGCTCCAATCGTCTCCAAGATAAGCAATTGAGATAGGATAAATGTTCAAATAGATGAGAACTATATGTAACCTTATCCAAAAGATACCAACATGTATAAATAGAAGACCCTTTCTAACGAAAGGGAGACGGTCAACCAAGCCAGAAACCCTAATACGTAAAATCAGGCCACCACCATTGTAATTTTTTCGGGTTTCCACGTAAATATGTATGTTAGCTCTGGTTTGATCTCTGAATTTCATCCATTAATCCTCATAATTTGGTGCGAGAAATTACCGAATGCATTTGGTGCTTTCATTGAGATCTTTGAGTCCGCACTCACAATCCTCCCAATCTTATACCCTTTGACGTCCTTAAAAAAGGTTTGCAATAACCATGACACCCAAGAGCACTACCTACCATGACGTCAACGCCTCCGGCGAGCTCGAATTATCAACACTCTCGAGAGGACAACTTATTCAGCGAATGGCCGATCTGCCACGACAGCTGGGTGAACTGCGGGCCCAGGCAAATTACAAGTGAGAACTGGTCGCCATTCATCGCGATACCGTCGAGCAAGAGCGAGAAGCAGTAATGCAAATCAACAGCCAGCTACTTACGCAGATAAAGGGCCTCTGAAAAGCTCAACAACCAGTCATTGAGTTGAGTGCAAGGGAAGCCCAAGTGTATTGACCTCCGAAGTCCATCAACATTTCTCAGCTCCGACCGACTTACATTTCACGTTAAATCAGATGCGCCCCTAAACAACCTCACCACATGAGAATCCAGAGAGCCATAGATTTGGTCCCACACGGAAGCAGATGAGGGGGTGACACATCCTAACATGCAAGATGAAGGAAAATACTCCCCTGACAGCAAAAAAGACCAAGGATGACTCAGTCTTCACTCCTCTGAAGTTATCGATTGATCAGATCTTTTAGTCATCAGGCATCAACCCTGCTCTCTAAGCCAAGCAAGCACGACCCAGATCTCCTAGAAGCAAGACACTGTCTTTCCGTGATAGTAGATGCATTGCTGGGCCCTCAAAATGCATCTCGAGGATCTGGTTCAATGTAGATACCTCGAAGAGTTTATCGTCGATTAGGAGGAAGATCCGGAGGTCAGAGGTACCACAGTTGGGTCTAGCGATGCTTACTCATCAGCACAACCCAGGACGGGAAGATTCTTAAGAAGCAATAAAACTCTTTTCACTTGAAACCATACTATGTGTAAAACCATGAATATCCAAGGAAAAGATTAGGCAAGTTCTCTTATTTTTGATGTTCTATACCTCCCTCCAAGTATGGTACCAGTCAACAGCTATAGAAGCTCAGCCTACATCGGGTCCTCCCCCTGATGGCTGCCCGAGCCAGTCAACAGCCTATATGGGGGGTCCTACCCTGACGGCTATCCACGGGGAGTCCCTTAAAAGATAAAAGCTCTTACATAATGATCGTTCGGAGCTCAGTCTACATTGGGTCCTCACCTTGATGGCACTCGAGCCAGTCAACAGCTTATAACGGGTCCAACACGGACGACTACCTAAACGTCTGACAACCCCGACAACGAACGTCATGCCTCCATAAGCTACCAAGCAACATATAAGTAGGGCTCATGCCATAGCACCCATACAAGCACACGAGAACACAACAAAAAAAGAGTAATCACTTTTACTGATGGTAGAAGAGTGATACAATTCCTTATTACACCAGTGCTTATTACAAAAAAAGAATACAAACGAGCTTGGCTAATCCCGCTTGCGTCCGCCACCGCGGCTCTCATACCATCCCCAAGACCTCTCAGGCCAGTCGCTTGTGCTCTCAGTCTGGTTGCTCGGCCCCTCAGGCCAATGACTCATACCTCTGGCCCGACCGCTCACGCCTCCGGATCGACCGCTCGTTCCTTCAGTCCGACCACTCATGCCCCCGAACTAACGTTCGCACCCCCTGCTCGACTGCCAGAGCTCAAGTTCAGACTTGAGAACGCAACCCCTGCGCCTCCATAAGTAGTTCGCCAAAGGTTTCAAGAGTTCGTTATAACGATCACATGGGTGCTCAGCATCAATCCTCAGCTCTTCAATGTCACCTGCGCGGCTTTCCAGATCCTTCTCGAAACACCGGACTTTGTGCTTCAGCTCTAATTTCTCAGTGCATTCCTGATCAATCTGGACTCGAAGTGAAGCAATCTCTGACTCGTCTGAGGCGACCCTCTCCTCAAGCTCGAATATATCATCTAACGCTTTCTTTAGCTTCTCAAGCTGCCTCAGGAGCCTTAATTTCAGAGCCACCTTATCCTGCCTCAATCCTTCCATCACCTCCAACATATCACGTGATTTTAAGAACACCTCGTGCACCCTTTTTTCAAGGTCGCTCACCATCACATTGTAGGAAATCAGTTTGCGGTCCAGCTGGGAGGTGAGGAAGTCGAGCAGCCCGAGTTCTATACGACGGGAAAGCTAGAGCAGTGTCTGAAACAGACATTTTACGACCCTCCTCCGCCTGGTATTCAAGAAAAACTAGCAAAGCTCAGGGCTCATCATCAAGATCTAACTCCACCCTCTCATCGCCATCCTTGGGATCAGAACCCTCAGGCCTCAGCCTGCGTTCCTCGAGGGACTCCACACCCAAGGGGACAGCACCCGCAAAGCCCGCAGCCCAAGCGGGCAAGGGACATTCGTTGTCCCCGAGAGGTTCCTCCCTGAGGCCGGGCTCCCTGAGCCAAAAGCTGTCAAACAAAAGGCAGAACCTAAAGGGGCTGCGGAGACAACAACCACAGGGGCCTTGGGACAACAAAAAGCAACACAAAATTTAGATGAAGAATGGAAAAACTTTTCATTTATTTATTCAAAAAAGAGTTACATCAGGTTCATACCAAAAATAAAAATAAAAAGCTCTCAAATACTTTCAAACATGTCAAAGTGCTTGCCCGTCGTCGGGAGAGCAACACTACTGGACGGAGTGCTCGGGGAGGTTATTGCCTCCATGGTGGACGCATCGGGCTCCGCAGGTCGTTCCAGGCCATGGCTTTCGAGGAAGACCTCAAGTGTAAGTGGATATCTCGGGGCCGCCCTCGCTTCCCATCCTCGTATCCGTTCTTGTATTTCTTAAACTTGAAAACCTTCATCTCCCATTGGCACTGACACGCGCCTCAACCGCATCTTTGGTAGTCAGTGCCTTATTCAAGTCATCTTCAAAGCGTTCCTTTGCATTCTCGAAGGTAGTCCTCTCTGACCCCAGGGTGGCCTCCGCTACCTCAATGCGCTGGCACACCTCCTCCAGCTCTCCCTAAGTCGACTGCAACTATGACTACTTTTGCAGCTCAGAGTCCTGCTGCAAGTTCGAGCTCACCGCCTATAACTCAGAGTCCTTCTGCAACTCCGAGCTCCTCTCCCTCACCTTAGACTCACCCCAAAGCTGCTCCAGCTCCACCTTCTGACCTTATTGGACATTGGACTGCTGCCTCATGGTCCAGGTCAACTTGGCAAGTGGTCTTGGCGGTCGCCTCCTTCCCCTCGGAAGCAATCTTCTCCACCCTCTGAAGTAACTCAACGATTGAGCCCTCCTCTCTCATGGCGTCTCTGTGAGCTCATCAAGTAGTTCGAAGGTAAGTATGATGTTCTGAATTAAAACAGGGAAAGGTAAGACAACAAATAAAGGGCAAATCCAGACAGAAGCATTGTGATGCTTATCCTGAAGATCTCGTTTTTTAAGTGCCGCCTCTGATCTTTCGAGGGCAGGGCCTTGAGCTCCTCTAGTCCTCCAAGAAAATTTCTATATCCTAGGGCCGCCTCTTCATCTCCCCTCTAGAGACATAACCCAAATAGGAGGCTCGTGGTGAGCCGCCCTGAGAACAACACCAGGGACTGAGCGACAGTCCCCGAACGACCGCAGGGTCAGGAGAGCCTCGCGACGTTATCCGCCGGTGGAGCTTCAGCAGCTCCCTCCTCCTCAAGCCTAAGCCTTTGGACGATCACGTGACACATGGCCAATTCCAGAATCTCTGAAGAAAAGTCCTGATCCCATTCAAACTCCGAGCAGTTAAAGCGGGTAGAAGAATAGAGATAGAGTCAGTTGCGAGTACCCCTATCTCCAAGCTAATCCTCATTTGAACCCGACAGTTACAGCCAGAAAAGTGTATCAATCATGTCTATAGCTGGACGAAGACCACATGGTAAAAATAAAATTCAGGCTCTACCAATTCAAATAAGGATGTTTAGCTCTAACCGTCTTCAAAATAAGCAATTGAGATAGGATAGATATTCAAATAAATGAGAACTCTCTGTAACTTTATCCAACAGACACCAACCTGTATAAATAGAAGATCCCTACTAACGAGAGAGATGATTAATCAAGCCCAAAAAACTCTAGCGCGTGAAATCAGACCACCATCATTATAATTTTCTCTGCATTATGTGGACTCTCTCTTGCACCATAGTTTTTTCCTTTTAGGTTTTCACGTAAATCTGTGAGTTAGCTATGATTTGATCTCTAAATTTTATCTATTAATCCTCATAATTTAGTGCTTGAATAACTCTCCCAGAAATTATCCTTCGCATATATACACACACATATATAGACGCAAAAAATACACACAAGTACTTATATACAAGAAAACATTCATATATCTACATATGCGCAAATAAATAAGCACACATAACATTCAAGCATACATGTAAATCCACATAATGCCACAAAATTTTTGAAAAATGAAATAATGAGTTCAAAATATAACAATGTGAAAAACTTACTTAAAGATTCAAGTACAAATAACTCAATTGTCTTAATGATAAAGGGACATAGATTTAGTTTGCAAACTTCAGCTGTAAATAAACAAACATTTAACAATAATATTAATATTGTAAAGGTAATAAATATAAATAAAAGAACAAATATGTCAAGTTATGAGTTTAAGCCATGCGTGAAGCTAGAAACTGGCTAGAAGGGGAACTTGTGGTGCGGTTTCTTGAGATAGTTGCAGAGAAAAAGCGATGGTAGCAAAGTTAGTACACAGGAGCTGGTTGGTATTGATGTCGAGAGAGTTGACAAATTTTAGGGTCATGGCAATATAAAGTGGTAGATAAGAAGGTGAGTATGCAAGTCTTGGAGGATTTCAAAGGAGTGCTCAGAAAGGTCGAAGATGGTCTTGATGAGGGGATCATGATGTGAATGGACATCAATTTGGTGGTCTGGAGTTGAGGCAATTGAAAAATATTGCTAGTGGGGAGATGGAGATTTATGAGTTTGATGGAATTAGCAGGGAAAGGAAGAGGCATTGTTAATATTTTCAGAGTGCTCTTTCATTAGTTCTTCATCCTTCAGATGCGGAGAGGAGAGGAGTGGGCGCAGAGAGGTGAGCAGAGAAGCAAGGAGAGGAGGGATAACCTGATTCGCCCAATGCAAGAGTGGAGGGAAAAAAAGATAAAAGACCATGTGGGAGTATGAGAAGGAAAATAGGAGAAAACCACGAACGTATTATTTCCGATATCGTAGTGAAAGTGCGCAACAAAGTTGGCCACATTCAATCCTGCATTGATCCATGTACACACATACATTCTGCTTAAGTAATCGTATATACCTACATACATATCACAAACATGTACATATAATCTGTATATATTTTACACACACTCAAATAAAAACACACATATATGTTTCTATTTATATGTCCATATATCTATACACACATGTACATACACATTTATAAACAAATAAATATACACAAATACAAATATACAACTGAATACCACTATAACCAGACCAGTTAGTAGAAGAAAATGACATGTTATTGGATGAGGTGAGACCATGGATCGTAAAATCACAAACTGATGAGTTTTAGGACAGAGAAATCCAATAAATTTATAATAAACTATTGTAGCTTTACAAAAAAAATTTAATGTGAACTGAAAACTGAATAATAATTGGTCTAACCAAGATGGTGCAAAGTGATTAATTTCATAATGTCTTGGAAACTATCCAATAAATATGAGAGAAATAAAAATGTATTCAAAGAACTGAAGTACAGTTGTAGGCAGAAAGGTGTTTCTAAATAGCAATAAGTTCAAGAAAATTTAAAACTAGAATGTTAGATGGATATTTTGTGAACATGAGGGAAATGAATTGAGAAGACTACACTATGCTTGGAAGTTGGAAGTTGCAGCTAATAATGATGGTGTGAAAAATAGTGTAACCATGAGCAATGAAGGTAGGAGCCTAATATGATGAGTAGCTCAGATACATAAGAAGGATCGAGAGGAAAGACAGAAGAGAATATTGTCTAATTTATAGAATATAGTCAAAAGTTGATGATGAAAGTGCTAGATAGGACCAATTGAAGAATGCTTTGTGTTTAACTACAACCAAGGATGATCAGTATAATTTAATCATATATATGTTGAGAGGAAGATAATGAAAGATACATTAAGTGAGCATCAAGCGTCCTTGCAAACCAAGAAACAGGGAGAAAGAAAACTTGAAACCTCCAACTAATCCACAAGAAAATTGTATCACAGTCCTAGTTTTAGCCAAGTATTCCAAGCCTCAAACTCTATAAAACTTGTAATTATCTAGTTTTATTTACACAATCCCTAAAGCTCACAGTTCATTAGATCTGTACATGCAAAATTGTTAGGTATTCTAAAGATGTAGTCACATAATCCTCGATAGATTGCAGTAGTATCTAACAACTATTTAAAACATAAATTTAAAGCACGTGAAAGTAATGCATGTTATCTAATAGAATAATAAAAGGATAAATCAATAACATAAACAACAAATTGGGGTGGCACTAGCTATTCATACCACAGAGGTGGGCCGTCAAAGATGATGCACCGATGCAATCTGATATAATAAGTCGCTTATCTTCTTTCGAACACAATAGTTATGATCGTAACAGGACCTGCATCATATAAGTCAACTTCAGATTTCTTGAAACATGAGTCGCACAATAATACATAGGTAAGCACTGGATGGGCAAATTTCCAGATACCACAAAAAACAAATAGTCAAACAACATTTCTCAAACTCTTGACCAGAAACTTAGCACAATCAAACTTAAAGAGTAATCAATTCTCAAAGCAATTTGATAAGGATTCAATGACATAACATTTCTATTAGTACAAAAACAATAAACTAAAAACAAACAGCAGTTCCACCAGATGACTGAAAACCCAACCTACTTATTTGTTAACAGTAATAAATTTGTTTCTGCAATACAAATTGACATCCTCAAAAGCCATGGATGCTAGAAGTAACGTACAGAATAAAATTCTGATTTTTTTTTTAATTCAAAAATGCCTGTCTAAGTAGCATTATATTTACTATAACAAAGTGGTGTGATGGCACCACCGGTGGCATCTAAGTAGGCAATACATGAGGAAGATTAAATATCAATGAAGTCTAATGTATTTTTGTGTGCTAGAATAAAACTCCTTATCCCGGTAGTCAACCTTCTTTGAGACACATAAAAAACTAAATGGGCAACAAAACTAGGTCGCTCAATTTCGTAGGCAGAA
Organism: Agave tequilana; assembly: GCA_038442645.1. Taxonomy (NCBI): domain Eukaryota; kingdom Viridiplantae; phylum Streptophyta; class Magnoliopsida; order Asparagales; family Asparagaceae; genus Agave; species Agave tequilana. The sequence continues at coordinate 31,048 of JAVJIF010016183.1, read as the reverse complement.
AGGTGAAGTAATTGGCAATTTATTGGAGTTGCCTTCAGGGACAATAGAGGGGAATCCTAGTTTTATAGATCCTTCTCAAAACAAAAGAAAACAGAACAATATCTTCAACATGGTCTCATGTCCAGAAGATTCATTTTAAACTGATAGAAACCAATCCAAAAAGGTGCCAAGGGTCATACAAGGGCAGCAGCCAAAAGAAAAACTAAAATCTTTCATTTTATTTTTTGTTGCCCATTTAGTAAGATTCTAATGATGAAAGAGGATTCGTATACGGACAATAGAGGGGAATCCTAGTTTTATAGATCCTTCTCAAAAGAAAAGAAAACAGAACAAAATCTTCAACATGGTCTTATGTCCAGAAGATTTATTTTAATCTGATGGAAACCAATCCAAAAAGATGTCAAGCGCCATGCAAGGCCAGCAGCCAAAAGAAAAACTAAAAAATCTTTCATTTTTCCCCTAACATGATGATGGAACTAAGGTTATAATAATAATTCTTGGACAATACTAGGTTTCCATTCAAGCTAGGTAGAAGGTTAAACTTAAAACAGAACATGGTCTTATGTCCAGAAGATTATTTTAATCTGATGGAAACCAATCCAAAAAGATGTCAAGTGCCATGCAAGGCCAGCAGCCAAAAGAAAAACTAAAAAATCTTTCATTTTTCCCCTAACATGATGATGGAACTAAGGTTATAATAATAATTCTTGGACAATACTAGGTTTCCATTCAAGCTAGGTAGAAGGTTAAACTTAAAACATAAGCTAGTTAACTTAATTTAGATTTTGGGTCTAGTTCATCCAGCAAGAACCAAAAAAGAAGGGGAAGGAGGAAGGTTGGTAGTAAATTGTAATTTATTTAAAAGCCAAGCCAAAATCTAGACTGGAGCCGTTGAAATTACTAGCACAAACTTTGTGAATGGTTCAAAGTGAGAACAAAAGCAAGTTCTCGAACATTAGTTTTGGAGTACCTCATGGGAAGGCCTAGTATTGGAATTGAGGATCAAGTTTTCTGAAAGTGCTTTTTACTGTAAAATCATGAATCTTTTCAACACACAAGCAACATAATATTACACATGGCACCATTCAGGAAACTATCAAATATGCAAGTCTTTAATAAAGGTTTGTCCAATGAGTTAACTGTGAACGCATGCAAGCATTGTGAAAACAAGCTACTTGACCAGTGAATCAACAAAATAGAAGCCACATGACGGATATAACTTGAGTTAATTATACTGTTCCCAGAGATCCCTAAAGATTCCTACAGGAAACTGTCGACATGCACCTACATAGATTACTATGTTAACGACACTCTTATTTAAATATTAAATTTAAAAGTTAACTCCAATAACTCCAAACAATGGCCAATACATTGATGACTCTTATGCATCAAATTCCCAAGGAAAGGCCAATTTCCTTGCCCAATAATAATTATAATGTCAACTTTCTTTAGTCCACAAGGAATAATCAAAATGCAATGAGGAGTTTTCAGTTCTAAAAAAAAATAATCAAAAAAATGAAATGCTACTTTCATGAGTCAAGACATGCATAGACATATCCAAGGAAGAAGGAAGAAAAATTATGCTTAAAATGAAAATAAAAAAAAATGTTCAGAAATAGACTTTGTTAATCATCCATTGCTACTCGCTAAAATTGGGGAAATAGAATCGACTATTATTAACACAGGTCATAATCAGAAACTAACCTTGTCACTGAATTGCAATTGATTCCCCATGAATTCTGTTCTTTTGCAGACATTGCTACCAAAAACACCTCATCTGCTGGGTTTGGAACAGAAAAAATGACACCCGGATCAGATTCAGGAACCCAAAACATTTGTGTGAAAATTAAACCAATTAAAGAAATAAAATCAAGAATGCAAGCATTGCGAGGGAAAGACGAAGAAGACGACCCCAATATGGAAAGAACAAAATAAAAGAAAAACACAACAGAATAGAACATAACACAGAAATAGAAATGAAATTGTCAATTTTTACTTATTTAAACCGTGATAATTACCTTAATTAATAATTGGATCGGTGGAATCATCAAGCACTTGAACAAAGATTCGATCGAATGGGATGAGCGGCCACATTGAGCTGCTAACATCGACCCTTCAAAAAGGAACAATCAACATCCACAGATGTCTCCAGCCATCGCAAACAAGGGAGAAATCAGAACGAAATCACAAGAAGAAGAAGAGATGAAGAAGAAAGAAGAGAAGGGATCAGAAAAATGACCTTTTGATTTCGACAGACATAAGGATTTCTTCCCAGCTCCAGATCATCGACGATCACTGGCGCCTTGATTTCCTTGCATCCAGATCGTGAGAAAGGGGTCAATTTCTTTTTGTGATTTTGGGTTAGCGTTTAGGGTTTTGGATTTGGGTCTTTGGGTTTCTGAGAGAGGGCAAGAGGTTTAAAAAGGGGTATTTATTAATGAGGCTGAGCGAGGCATTAATCTAACGGTTAGCTTAATAGCTTGAGGGGTAAGCTAACGGTTTCTCACCGAATCAGACTCGGACATATTTCAAACCAAGGCGGTGTTGAGCGCAACGGCTGTTTTTGAATTTCTATTTCGAGGTTTTTAGCACACATGCGCTTTTAGTTCTTGAGAATAACTTATTTTGCTTTGTCTTTTTGAATTGTTTTGCAAAATATACTTTTTTTGTCAACCGTTATCTAGTGAAAAATGAATTTATGTTCAATTTTAACAAATTAAATAATATTCAAACTAATTTTTATGCTTTACAACATGAAATCTTAGCTCTATTACACCAATATATTAGTGCTATTTTATATAATCACATGTCTTCAATATTATAATGCATATTAATTTTTGTTTAATTAACTAGTACAATTATTTTTTGTTAAAATGGCATTGAGCTTGATAACTAGATAGTTATTTTCTTATGTTGCAAAAATTAAGTAAATAATACTTTGATTTCTTAAAATATTTACTCAATTATCATTGACTTTTAATTGATAAAAGACATGTTTGCAAAAGTCATCTATGAAAATATATATACATAAGGTGAGGTCAAATATGTTAATTTCTCAAAAAAAAAACATATTAGTATATATTCTAAAAACCACTACTTCTTTTTAAAGAAAGGTGGTAGCCCAAAGTCTTGAACTTGAGAACTCATAATATGACCACGTACTTTTACCGCTTGCTAGTTTTGAATTAAAATCTCCCATAACCCAACCACATGTGTTTACCACTAGGTCATGTCTTAGTGACACGGTTCTTTTGACTCATGAGCTTAACAGTTTGTTTGCGGCTACCAGATAAACGAGGAAAAACTCAAAATCGTCTAAGTTTTTTAAATGATCAAAATAACGTAGATCCACTTCAACAGAGTAGATTGCTAAAATGAATAGGGATTTTAACATATATGCCCTTTTATTTTTTAAATACTACATGTTAAACGTATTTTATTTGTATTTTCCTATATCTCCTTAATGTTTTTTAATTAATTTGCATATATGCCTTTAGGTTAGCTCAAAGTTAATGGATCCAGTTAATAGATATTCAAAATGAATTAAATCAAATACAACCTAACAAACTTTTCTCACGTGACTAATTTACCTTATACACATAACTATATACATAACTAGCTATCTTAGATGGTGTTCTTGTCTCTTTATTTTTCCCTCTCATATGTTTTTCTCCCTTTAGTTTAGGTCATGTTGTCAAGTTTAGACCCATCACCGAAATTATTTTGATATCTACTGGCTGATTTTTACTGGCCCTACAAGCTTTGGGTATTGGTAGAGGATTCATTGACATGGAAGACCCTGCATGAAAATGGCTCTGAACCCTATGTGATCCTATTAGAAAATTCAACAAATTATAATCAAGAGCTCAAGAAGAACTTTGAATTTGTTTACTGACGAAGACATTTCAAAGCATTCACAAGCTTGAGAATATCGATTGAGCTTGAGAACATTTGACTAGGTCAAGTATTGTTGACATAACTTGTTTTCAATTTTGAGAGCCTGTTTGTAGACTCTTGTAGACTGTCTAGAAATCTCTGAAGACAAGTCATTAGATAATAGAGTCTATACTTCAGATGTAAGGATGATCAAATCTATTGATGCAGTATCAAGACGCAGAGTTCGAAGCCTGCATCTCAAACATCACTGCAGTGCCAAGACGCAGGGCTCGAGGCCCGCATCTCAACATCATTACAGTACAAAAACGCAGGGTTCGACACATGCATTTCAACACCATATCAAAGCCCAAACATGAAGCTCGAGGCCCACGTCCAGCATCATCTCAATGGCTAAACGCAGAGCTCAAGCCCGCGTTTCAACGGCAAGTGAGCCCTGCGTCTTAGTTATAACTACCCTCATTACTGAGTCAAGTACTACCCACGTAATGAGGGGAGTTAACCCCCATTATGGAGGGTTTTTAGGGGGCAGTTTTACCTTAGAACCCCTATTAATAGCTAGAGCTGCTATTGAAAAGGGGTCGAAATTTTCAGCTGAGGAATATTGTCATTAAAAAGAGTTCAACTCTTCTACACAAACTTGCTAAGTTCAAGTTTTGTCTAAATCTCTTTGAGATTTTATTTGATAGGAGTTGTGCTACTCCATCAACGATCCAAGGAGAAAAGTTCTGAAGAAGCTTGATGTTCACCCTCTCAATGAAAAATAAGATTCACTTTTCACCGCTACGCAAAGAACCCAGCACTAAATAAAGAGTAGATTTGAGATTGAGCATCTCCTATCTCTTGTAATTGGAATTTGAGTTATTATAATCTTTCATTGAATTAAGGAAATTTTACAATATTTTCAATTTTTTGACCCCTACAACTCTAGCTGAGAGATCTTTCATAGAAAGGAAGTGAGTGGATAAAGAAAGAGATCTCATGGTGTTTATAATGAGAAACCATTCGGTAAAATTTACTTATAGCAAAAGAGAACTTTTGTATTTATGTTATTTCTACCACGTCTATTATATGTTAACAATAGAAGGATACACACACACACACACACTTGTGTCCTTCCAAAAGGATTTGAGCCTGAATCCATCCAACCCAAATATACCCCCCGACATTTGAATACAAGGTCCACTCCATTGAAGTTTATCTATATTATTTCAAGCATCTGTAAACAAAAATCAAATATTTTTAATACTTTTTGTCCATCCATCAAGCGGCGCAAAATGCACAGCCGAAAGTAGTGAGTTGATTAGATCAATGTCTTTAGAAATGCAAATTCTCGATCCAGCCATTTGATTATGATCTAAACATTTAAAACCCCTATAAACCAATTTTTGTTAGGTTTCAAATGTTCTACACCGTTAAACTAACCAACTAACTATTTAGGCCGTCCATTTTTTCTCTACTTGATGCATGGGTAAAAAATATTCAAAACACTTGATTTTTGGTTTGTAGATATTTGAAATAATATAAATTAACTTCAACGGAGTGGATGTTGTATTCGAATGTCGATGTTGGTATTTGAGTGGAAAGGATTCGACCTCAAATCCTTTTGGAAGGACACAAGTCTCTCTCTCTCTTTAAATATATAAATATATATATATATGAGAAAAATGTATATCAGATGACAGCTAATGGAGTTTATCAGCTGGCGTTAAGGGGCAACATCTCAGCCTCATATTTGTGCTAAGAGCTGATCTTGAGTAACTTTACCAAAAATAGCCCAGCAGCCAAAAACTTTGTACAAAACACCCTCGCAGCCACTCCCGATTAATCTCTCTCTCTCCTCTCCTCTTCTCTCCTCTCATGTCATTGTCATTCTCTCTCCTCTCCTATCGCCGCTCTCTCCTCTCCTCTTCTCTTGTCGCCGCTCTCTTCCCATCCTCTCCTCTCCCATCGTCGACGCTCTCTCCTCTCCTTTCTTCTCCAGAAGGGAAAGGTGAGGAGAGGAGATAGAGATTGCCAAAGCGGGAGAGGAGAGAGTGGAGAGAGAGCAATGGTGTCGGGATAGGCTAGGAGAGGAGAGAAAGGCCCCCAGAATGGGAGACGAGAAGACAGAGAGGTGACAATGAGAGAGATGAGGAGAGGAAAAAGATATCAGAGTGGGAGAGGGGAGAGAGCGTCGACGACGAGAAAGGAGAGGAAAGAGAGTGGTCGTTGGAGTGGGAGAGAAGATATAGATTTGGTCGAAGAGCGTTGGGAAGCAGCTCAAGAGAGAGAGATTAATTGGGGTGGGGAACACAATTGAGACAGTGTTTTTGGCAAAGTGCTGGGACACAGAGAGATTAATTGGGGGAGGGGACCACAATTGAAGGGATGTCTTTGCAAAAGTGCAGAGACAGAAAGAGATTAATTGGGGGTTGGGGACCACAATTGAGAGGATGTTTTTTGCAAAGTGCTCTCAGCCAAAATCTGGGGTTGAGATGCTGCCACCTCACCACTAGCTACTAGTGATAGACTCCAGCTGCTGTCATCTGATATAGATCTCTCTCTATACACACACACACACATACCTACATACATACATACGTACATACATACATATACATACATACATACATACATACATACATACATACATATATATACATACACACACACACACACATATATATATGGGGTTACTGTACCTCAACCGACAGCTGAGAGAGTTTCTCAGCCGGGGGACGTGGCAACATAATAGCCATGAAATTAACATTAATTTTGGCGGACAAAAACCAAAGAAATCCCGCCCGATTTACTATCAGTCACTTCAACAGTGGCTTTGACGAAAATACCCTCCCTCACAACTTTTTACTGTATGTAAAGCATTTCCTTTCAAAAAAATTTGCAGATCTATATTTTCAGTTGATCATTCTGAAGAGATTAGTGCTATTGTTTCACAATATTTCTTAGTTTTTTAAAAATATATTTGCTACATATGGTGCCGAAGAAATCATCCGCGGAAAAAGGTAATGGGGAAACAAAAGCAAATTTTTTTAGGGTTTGTAAATTTTAATAGTTATATTTTTTTTTTTAGATTTGATTCCATTTCTTTCAGTTCTTTTTGAAAACTTGCGACCATGGTCGCAAATAAGAGAGAGATTCGCAAACTTGCGATCATGAATCGCTTTTTAAATTTATAAATTTTGTAACACAGCGACAAAGGTCCAATTTTTTCTAGTTTTTTGAACCTGGGTTGCAGTTATTTGAATTAGCGTTGTAGATGTATGCTACCTTGGTCGTAGCGTTTTAAAAATTATTAATTTTTTCATTACCTTTTCTGTCGACCTGGGTCGCAGTTGTTTCAATTATCGTTGTAGATGTATCCGACCTTGGTCGCAAAGTTTTAAAAATTATTTATTTTTTTCTTCCCTTTTCTGTCGACCAGGGCGCAGTTGTTTCAATTAGCGTTGTAGTTGTATGCGACCTTGGTCGCAGAGTTTAAAAATTATTTATTTTTTCCTTCCCTTTTCTGACGACCTGGGTCGCAGTTGTTTAAATTAGCCTTCTAGATGTATGCGACCTTGGTCGCAGAGTTTTAAAAATTATTTATTTTTTCATTTCCTTTTCTGACGACCTGGGTCACAGTTGTTTGAATTAGCCTTCTAGATGTATACGACCTTGGTCGCAGAGTTTTAAAAATTATTTGAGATGTCGCAATGTTGTCGTTCAATCTCTCCTTGTTGGGGGTATGGTCGCAGTCTGTTACCTAGGTTACCGTGATTGAATAATGCGACCTTGGTCGCTGTATAATGATGCAAAGGTCTCCTTATGCTAATTTTTTTAGGTTTATTACAAAATTGCAGTGCGACTTTGGTCGCATGTATTATATTCTACTAAATTGGATTAACAGGCCACTAATATATTACACAGCGATATAATTGGTGAATTATTTTGTTTAATTAGAAAATTGCGACCGGAGTCACAGTGTAAAATATCAATCGATCTAAATCGTAGTGAATTATAATTTATTAAATTCTGTTGCGACCAAGGTCTCGGTCTTATTTTCTTTTATTTTTTTAAATAAACATTAAACTAATATTTTTAATGTTTCTTCATCTATAGGTAAACAACAAGTGAAGGTTCGTCCTCTGAGATCGAGCCTAAAGCCTATGTACGAATTCATTAGGAAATTCAAAAAGCACATTCAGGGCGATTTCATAGATGCGATGAAGAAGACCCCGTTTGGCCCAATCTTCATGGCCTTCTACAATGAGGAATTTGAAAGTGAAAAAGGTCTAAAATCAAACATCAGTGTTGTAATACCCCGTTCTCGGAATACGTACTTATTTGCGTATTCAGTTTTCGATCGTATTTTTTGATTTACTTCTTATATCTGACCGATTTTATTTTAAATATCATTTTCCAACGTATTATATTTTCTATGATTTTCTGGAATTTTTCGGAATTAAAAGGAAATTCTTCAAAACCGGTGTCGACCAGTGCCGCTGATCGATTCCCGAATTTTTATCTTACAAACTGTTTAGAATTTCTAGAAGATTCTTTAGACATTTCTTCTTAGAATTATGTTTATTACTTAAATACTTTTTCTGAAGATTTTACGAATTTATGGATATTCCACCGGAGTCGGTAGAAGACTGATTCCAGTATTTTTATTTCACAAACAGTTAGGAATTTCAAGATGGCCCTTTAGGCATTATTCCTTAGAATCATATTTTCTACCTACATTCTTTTTCTGAGGATTTTATGAATTTATGAAAATTCCAACGGAGTCGGTATTTTACTGATTCCGGGGTTTTTAGTTTTAAAACTATAAAGTATTTCTTAAAACGGATTTCACTATGTTTCTTAATATAATATTCTTGATTTTTGATATTTATTTCGGGTCGTTCCGAGATACTTGATTTCGGGACGTATCCGGTATTTTCCCGAAAGATTCCGCATCCATGACTTCAACCCGGGAATCCGTGGTTTTAATATTTTTATTTTCCGAGTTAGAGAAAATATCTTCTCTTTTCTCATTTCTTTTCCTTTTTCCTTTTCCTTATTTCCTTTAACTTCCTCCACAAGCCAAACCCAAAATATCTAAACTTCCACACCCTTCCATTAATCCTCCACCACATATTTTCTCCACCTCATCATCTCCATGGCAAGATTTGATTGGCTAGGGGAGACACCTCACCTCCCCTATTTTACACAAAAACCCCCTTTCTTCTCCAATATTACATCTCCTTAACAAAATCAAATCCTATATAAACTTTCCTATACATTTCTATTTCTTTTTTCTTCACTTCCACAAAGATATTAGCCTTCACAAATTCCCTCATCAACTCAACTTCATCATCTCCATCTCAACCAAGTAACCACTTTGGATTGGGGATCGTCTACTTCTTCATCGGAGATATCGTCGTGGACCAAGTTAACGACCACGATCTTTCTGGACTCGTAAAGCCCCAAATAACCATTCGAGGTGAGTATTTTTACTCACCAAGACTCGTAAAATTCCTTGTATACTTGTGTTGCCAAATCATGTCCCTTTATGTCATCAAAATCATATTTTTAGACATCAAAATCAACCACACCAAAAATCTGATTTTTAGACCTAACAGCAGCATATTTCAGAAGTCCGGTCGACCGGCAGTCGACCGATGTGCACGAACGTGCACAGTTTTGAGTAGGCGGTCGACCGGTTCACCAACCAGTCGACCGCTAGGAAACCCTGGAGCTCACGGCCCTGTATCGGTCGACCGGCAGTCGACCGACAGGCGACCGTTAGTTGTGTCTCCGGTCGACCGGCAGTCGACCGGAAGTCGACCGACCAAACCTGGAGGTCACGGCCTTGTATCGGTCGACCGGACGTCGACCGTTAGTTGGTGACTGTCCCGTATCGGTCGACCGGCCATTTAACCCAGTCGACCGATAGTCTGGTTTTGGGCCAAAATTGTTGATTCTTATTCTTTCTGAAATTAGATCCTAACCTTGATACATGGGTGATGTATTATCCTTGCTAAATACTTCATAACTGGTATTTCATGACTTGTTCATTAACATTATCAACCGCTTGTCAATTCTTTAGACTTGTCAGTTTTATGTTTCCTTTTAACACATGTATATCACCTGACTTGCTATACCCTCTGGCTAGACCATGACTCACCTTGAATAATTATCAATCTCTTTGTATACGTGTTACCTGATATACATCACCACTTGTCATGCTATCACTTTACATCCAGCATGATATATTTGACTTGTGATTATCTCTTTTACGGGAATATTGACTTGTTATTCAGTTTCATGATCAGTGACCTGTTTTCCTACTTTACATGCAGTGACCTGATTATATAGTACTGGTGTACTCCTAAATTCCTGATCATGTTCATTTTCTATTATTTCCCATAAAGTGATAATTAGCTAATAAATCTTAAAAAGGACAACTTGTATGGGTATGGGAGGAAGTGATGGATGCCGGAATGATATCTTGCTTATAGTATGGGAATGACATATATTGGCGGTACTGTTATGATTACTGTTATGATTACTATTAGGGGGACTTCGAGCCTCCAAAGCCGGTCCCAGGTGGTGGGAACCGTTGGACCACTAAACTGGTCCCGGTGCATGTGAACAAAGCCGGTCCCAGGTGGTGGGAACCGTTGGGCCAGAAGACTGGTCCCCGGTGCATGAGTACCATTATAAGAAGCTCTATCAGTTCTCCATCTGCTTCCGTTAACAACCCTCGGATAACTTATATATGGATGTATGTGTGTTGGGGTGCACACCTGGACACATACCGAGATATATGGGTCAGACGAGTAATAATAATAATAGACATCGCCTATTGATTTCTGTTGTGTTTCCTATTATAGTTTCCGTTATGTGTATCCTTTACTCGTGCTATGGACCCCTGATCATTATTGTTATGCATTCCTGTTTTGACTATGATACGATTTGCAACTCTGATTCTATACGCTTGGATTTATGTGGCATGAGACAAGGGTATATATATGAGGGTTTCCTTGTTTGGATTATTCCTTCGATGTACTAGTCTCATGTGACCGTGACTTAAGCGTATACAATCAGTCTTGCTTATATTCAGTTTTACTTGGGACTTCCTGATTTATGATTATGCTATACCTGTCCGTGTATATCACACTTGTGTTCTAACCCCCTATTCTTATCTCTTTGCCACTTGGCATGTAGCCTGTTCATTGTTGGGAGGTCCTGACTCCCTTGGATTTGTATGTTCAGGTTAGAAGCTGGATCGAAGTGGAGCTGTCCACTGTAGATCGAGTTTTCCTTGAGAACAGGCTGATTTGTCCCAGCTTCTTCCGTGCTAGTCTCCTCTTTTGACTCACGGGATCTTCACCCTACTCGTGAGCATCTTGTATTTATCCTGTATATTTTACTTTTGGACTTGTTATGATAAAAGACACATGTAATGTGTATATGTTTATCATACTGTGATGACTTTGTACATGTACTTTTGTGTTGGCATATGGAAGAATACCACGCTTTGTGTCGTACTCTGATTACTTATTGTACTTTTATGCTTAGCGTATATACGTGGGGGCTTCTTCTGACCTACGTATATACGTCGCAGTGACGTCCCCGTATCCGTGAAATCGGGGCGTTACAGGTTGGTATCAGAGCTTAGGCTCTCACACCTAAAGTACAATCAAGTAGCAAATTATTGTAATTTGCAATTGCCAACTACAATGTACAAAGTTATCTAGTCTTTCCTGAATTCCTTCCTTGATTAATTCTTTCGTGTCCTAAACTCCTTCCATTTGTTTCCAATTCCAGTTATCTTTTCCCAATTCGGTATGGAGAGAAGGTCGGGCCGTAATCACTCTGGGCAAGTTTCGAATGGACCCACAGGAGAGAATGTGGATATACTGAGGGTTATCCAGATGATGATGGAGAACCAGCAGCAACAGACGGAGCTCCTCCGGCAAGAGTTAGCAGTTCCTAAAGGACAGAGGCCGGGGAATATCTCAGATTTTAGACGGCTGCAGCCAGCCATATTCACGGGTGAAGAGAAACCCCTGGATGCTGAACAATGGCTGACGGACACATCAGACCTGTTGAAAGCAGCCCGAGTACCAGAGGAAAACCAAGTTGAGGTCGCCAAGATTCAGTTGAAAGATGTAGCTAGAACTTGGTGGCTAGCTGAAGAAGCCAGATTGGAGAAGCCTGTCACTTGGGACACATTCTCCAAGAGCTTCTATAGCAGGTTCTTCCCTGCCACTGCTCAGAAGGACATGGAAGAGCAGTTCATCAGACTTCAGCAAGGGAACAAGTCCGTGGATGAGTATGCCGCGGAATTTCTGAGGCTTAGCCGCTTCGCTCCGTATATGGTGACGGATGAGGAGAAGCGGGCAAGCAGATTCCAGCAGGGATTGCAGATGGATATACAAGTCTTTCTAATGCCCCAACAGCTGAAGACATATTCAGCAGTTCTCACCATAGCTCGAGAAGTGGAGCGTGGACTAGAGAAGAAGAAAGAGAACTTGATGAGGAACCAGGCCAAGAAGAGGCCTTTTCAGTTAATGGATGAGGATGATGGAGTTAGGGTAACCCAAGGCCCGATGATTCAGAGACCATTCCAATCTCCTCTTTCTCAGATGGTATGCAATTACTGCCACAGACCCGGACATTATAAGAGAGATTGTCGAGAGGCCAAGGGATTATGTTTAGTGTGTGGATCAGGGAGACATATGCTAAGGGATTGCCCACACAGGAAGTTTGGACATGTGGCACCAGTCCGACCAGCACTTCCAGTACCTGTTAGACCAGCTCTTCCAGCCCCTTCACATCCAGTCCCAGCACTTCCAGTCCCGCCACTTAGGAGGCATCCAGAACACGTTGATCGGAGAGCTCCATTTCCACCCCAACAGTATGGTAGGGGAGCAAGACCTAGAGCAGACCGGGGTAGAGGCCAAGGTTACATCATGGCAGCAGAGGCATCAGATGATGCAGCTGAATGTGGAGACCAGTATCCAGATCAGGAACCTTGAGGATATCATGGTAACCACTACCCCAGATCTTGTATTTACGTTAGTTATCTTTCTTAATATTTCCTTATCATCCTCTCCTTGTCTATTTTAGTCCTTCATATGTTCACTTTCATATGTTCACTTTAACCCTATTTTGGAATGTTTGAGACCTTTGATTTCACCCTTGTCCCCTGTATGTTCAATTTACCCCTTAATGAAATTGCGAGGACGCAATTTTTGTAAGGTGGGTGGATTGTAATACCCCGTTCTCGGAATACGTACTTATTTGCGTATTCAGTTTTTCGATCGTATTTTTTGATTTACTTCTTATATCTGACCGATTTTAATTTTAAATATCATTTTCCAACGTATTATATTTTCTATGATTTTCTGGAATTTTCCGGAATTAAAAGGAAATTCTTCAAAACCGGTGTCGACCAGTGCCGCTGATCGATTCCCGAATTTTTATCTTACAAACTGTTTAGAATTTCTAGAAGATTCTTTAGACATTTCTTCTTAGAATTATGTTTATTACTTAAATACTTTTTCTGAAGATTTTACGAATTTATGGATATTCCACCGGAGTCGGTAGAAGACTGATTCCAGTATTTTTATTTCACAAACAGTTAGGAATTTCAAGATGGCCCTTTAGGCATTATTCCTTAGAATCATATTTTCTACCTACATTCTTTTTCTGAGGATTTTATGAATTTATGAAAATTCCAACGGAGTCGGTATTTTACTGATTCCGGGGTTTTTAGTTTTAAAACTATAAAGTATTTCTTAAAACGGATTTCACTATGTTTCTTAATATAATATTCTTGATTTTTGATATTTATTTCGGGTCGTTCCGAGATACTTGATTTCGGGACGTATCCGGTATTTTCCCGAAAGATTTCCGCATCCATGACTTCAACCCGGGAATCCGTGGTTTTAATATTTTTATTTTCCGAGTTAGAGAAAATATCTTCTCTTTTCTCATTTCTTTTCCTTTTTCCTTTTCCTTATTTCCTTTAACTTCCTCCACAAGCCAAACCCAAAATATCTAAACTTCCACACCCTTCCATTAATCCTCCACCACATATTTTCTCCACCTCATCATCTCCATGGCAAGATTTGATTGGCTAGGGGAGACACCTCACCTCCCCTATTTTACACAAAAACCCCCTTTCTTCTCCAATATTACATCTCCTTAACAAAATCAAATCCTATATAAACTTTCCTATACATTTCTATTTCTTTTTTCTTCACTTCCACAAAGATATTAGCCTTCACAAATTCCCTCATCAACTCAACTTCATCATCTCCATCTCAACCAAGTAACCACTTTGGATTGGGGATCGTCTACTTCTTCATCGGAGATATCGTCGTGGACCAAGTTAACGACCACGATCTTTCCGGACTCGTAAAGCCCCAAATAACCATTCGAGGTGAGTATTTTTACTCACCAAGACTCGTAAAATTCCTTGTATACTTGTGTTGCCAAATCATGTCCCTTTATGTCATCAAAATCATATTTTTAGACATCAAAATCAACCACACCAAAATCTGATTTTTAGACCTAACAGCAGCATATTTCAGAAGTCCGGTCGACCGGCAGTCGACCGATGTGCACGAACGTGCACAGTTTTGAGTAGGCGGTCGACCGGTTCACCAACCAGTCGACCGCTAGGAAACCCTGGAGCTCACGGCCCTGTATCGGTCGACCTGCAGTCGACCGACAGGCGACCGTTAGTTGTGTCTCCGGTCGACCGGCAGTCGACCGGAAGTCGACCGACCAAACCTGGAGGTCACGGCCTTGTATCGGTCGACCGGACGTCGACCGTTAGTTGGTGACTGTCCCGTATCGGTCGACCGGCCATTTAACCCAGTCGACCGATAGTCTGGTTTTGGGCCAAAATTGTTGATTCTTATTCTTTCTGAAATTAGATCCTAACCTTGATACATGGGTGATGTATTATCCTTGCTAAATACTTCATAACTGGTATTTCATGACTTGTTCATTAACATTATCAACCGCTTGTCAATTCTTTAGACTTGTCAGTTTTATGTTTCCTTTTAACACATGTATATCACCTGACTTGCTATACCCTCTGGCTAGACCATGACTCACCTTGAATAATTATCAATCTCTTTGTATACGTGTTACCTGATATACATCACGACTTGTCATGCTATCACTTTACATCCAGCATGATATATTTGACTTGTGATTATCTCTTTTACGGGAATATTGACTTGTTATTCAGTTTCATGATCAGTGACCTGTTTTCCTACTTTACATGCAGTGACCTGACTATATAGTACTGGTGTACTCCTAAATTCCTGATCATGTTCATTTTCTATTATTTCCCATAAAGTGATAATTAGCTAATAAATCTTAAAAAGGACAACTTGTATGGGTATGGGAGGAAGTGATGGATGCCGGAATGATATCTTGCTTATAGTATGGGAATGACATATATTGGCGGTACTGTTATGATTACTGTTATGATTACTATTAGGGGGACTTCGAGCCTCCAAAGCCGGTCCCAGGTGGTGGGAACCGTTGGACCACTAAACTGGTCCCCGGTGCATGTGAACAAAGCCGGTCCCAGGTGGTGGGAACCGTTGGGCCAGAAGACTGGTCCCCGGTGCATGAGTACCATTATAAGAAGCTCTATCAGTTCTCCATCTGCTTCCGTTAACAACCCTCGGATAACTTATATATGGATGTATGTGTGTTGGGGTGCACACCTGGACACATACCGAGATATATGGGTCAGACGAGTAATAATAATAATAGACATCGCCTATTGATTTCTGTTGTGTTTCCTATTATAGTTTCCGTTATGTGTATCCTTTACTCGTGCTATGGACCCCTGATCATTATTGTTATGCATTCCTGTTTTGACTATGATACGATTTGCAACTCTGATTCTATACGCTTGGATTTATGTGGCATGAGACAAGGGTATATATATGAGGGTTTCCTTGTTTGGATTATTCCTTCGATGTACTAGTCTCATGTGACCGTGACTTAAGCGTATACAATCAGTCTTGCTTATATTCAGTTTTACTTGGGACTTCCTGATTTATGATTATGCTATACCTGTCTGTGTATATCACACTTGTGTTCTAACCCCCTATTCTTATCTCTTTGCCACTTGGCATGTAGCCTGTTCATTGTTGGGAGGTCCTGACTCCCTTGGATTTGTATGTTCAGGTTAGAAGCTGGATCGAAGTGGAGCTGTCCACTGTAGATCGAGTTTTCCTTGAGAACAGGCTGATTTGTCCCAGCTTCTTCCGTGCTAGTCTCCTCTTTTGACTCACGGGATCTTCACCCTACTCGTGAGCATCTTGTATTTATCCTGTATATTTTACTTTTGGACTTGTTATGATAAAAGACACATGTAATGTGTATATGTTTATCATACTGTGATGACTTTGTACATGTACTTTTGTGTTGGCATATGAAGAATACCACGCTTTGTGTCGTACTCTGATTACTTATTGTACTTTTATGCTTAGCGTATATACGTGGGGGCTTCTTCTGACCTACGTATATACGTCGCAGTGACGTCCCCGTATCCGTGAAATCGGGGCGTTACAAGTGTACTGAGAATTATAGACCAGTATGATAGGGATACAAGGACCTTTAGAATTGGGGGCAAACAAATTAAGTTAACAGTGGAGGATGTTGTCCTAACTTTTGGTCTACCTATCAATGGGGCAGATTTATTATGAATAAGACGTGTACAATGAAGGACAGAGGGGTTAAAAATATTATTTTCCTAATATAAAGAAGATCACGAAAGTATCCATTGAAGAAGCTTTGGATGATCTTCTGGTCAAGAAAAGAAGGAGGAGTGAATTAGATGTGACAAAGGATGAACAGCTTGAGCAGCAAGTGACTTTAAATGAAATTATAAGAGACAGACAAAGGATTGCAGCTCAAGACTTTACGATAATAATCATCCTATATATGTCGGCCACTCTATTCTTTTCTGGCAGTAAATGCACGGTGTCGTGGTATATTGTGGAACAGATTGCCAATATGCAGCTGATGAGGACAATATGCTGGGCTAAAGCTATTTGGAAATTCCTGATTGAGTCAATGGACATCTTCAGGCACACCACGTACGAGCTGCAAGGATGCTCCGTGCAAATTATTGTAAGTATGAATATCATATTTGGCAAACATTGTATGAAATTTCTTATATATTGTGAATATTTGTGTAAACTAATGTAATTATACAATTTGCAGTATTGGCTCTGTGAAAGGGCTCTTATTTTTGAGCCGAGGTCTGGTTTAGAGGACAAAACCCCACAGGCAGTAAGATGGGACCTCCAAAACATTAGCAGAGCTCTGCTTGAACTTGATCTAAATAAGCTTGACGCACATATCGTAAGTTTTTAAATGTTAGCGACCATATACTGTTGATTAAAATTTTATACATTAAAATGGAGTGCGACCTCGTTCGCAGTTCAATTTATGTGCAGCACAATAGTGTGCGATCATGGTCGCATTTCCTTGATAAGTCGTTGTAAATAAACTGCGACCATGGTCGCAGTTATATTTATTTCACTGATATGTGCTGCGACCATGGTCGCAGTAAGGATTTATTTGTCTGATTTAATGCTTATAACTGCGACATAGGTCGCAGTTCCTTGTTAGCTATTCTAGTAAATGTTTCATTCATCTGCGGTACAACTATAAGATTTCTATAAGATTTCAGTTTATTTTTTTATTTCAGATTTTGTGTCGGATGGCTAACATTTCTAATGATAAAAGAAATATGATTGGCCTTCCTATTGAAGGAGGAGAGGTAGAAGAAGAAGAAGAAGAAGAAGAAGATACACATAATGAAGCTAACATTCTGGCAGAAACGGAACCAGAACCGGTCAAAATAGTTGAGGAATGAACGAGTGAACAAAAACCAACTATTGCAGGTTATTTGCCAGCACCACGGGATAAACAAGCTGAAGAAACTGAACTTTTGAGGAATGAAAATCAGTACTTGAGAGCATATGTTTATCAGCTAGAAAGAAAAATTGCAAAAATAGAGACTAAGAAAACACTCAAGGCTGAATTAAAGAAAAAAAGAAGAGAAAGAAAAGAAAATTAAAAAAGCAGCAGAAGAAATTAAAAGTGATAGAAGAAGAAGAGCTGTTGAGAGCAGCCACTGCGGAGGAGGAGGAGGAGAAGGAGAAGAGAAGGAGGGAAGAGGAGAAAAAAGAGAAGAGGAGAAGGGAAGAGGAGGAGAAGGAGAAGGAGAAGAGGAGGAGGGAAGAGGAGGATCAGCAGAAGGAGAAGAGAAGGAAGGAAGAGGAGGAGAAGAAGAGGCAGCTGAGGGAGCAGGAGGAGAAAAATCGTAAAATTCTTGAGGAGAAAAGGAAGAAAGAGGTAGAAGAGAAGAAGGAGAGGATGAAAGAAGAGAAGAGAAGAAGGAAGGGGGAAGAGGAGAAGAAGCAGAAAAGGATGAGGGAGCATATGGAGAAGCAGGCAGAAGAGCAGAAAAAAAATAGAAGAGGAGGAAATCAAGGGTTCTGAATTTAAAGTAACTATTGCTGAGAAAGATTTTCCCACTTTTTCTTTAAATATAACTCAACAGATACTTGAACTCCAAAAAGACAGAACTTCTGAAGAAAAAATTCAAGAACAGACTCCGGCTCGGAAGCAATCCTTAAAAAGAAAAGTTTTGGATTACTCTAAAGGAACGATAAAAAGGTGAGTCAAAGAACGCAAGCAAGCTGAAAGAGATCGCGATGACTCCGACTTCGTTTATCCAAAACAAAGAAAGAAAATTAATGAAGATCCTCTTTCACAGCCTGCGGCTCAGACTTCTGCCACTGGTTTCGGTCACGAACAGATTTCAAACACTTAGCCAACAACCAGGGAATTGACTGAAACTACTGCGTACAGAATTCTGCAGCCACATCAACAAGCTCTCATCAAAAATTTCTTGGACAAGGCCTTCTCTGAGTAAGTTAATTAATTATATATAAAATCATATCAAAAACTATTAGATATTTATATTAGAACAATATAATTATTAACTTTTTTTCTTACAGTTCTACTGCATATGAGGATACTGACAACGGAATAATTGTTGCAAAAAATGACATTAAGGACCTGATGTTCAGTAGAGATTTAGATGCCAATATAATTTCATTTCTACATGAAGCATCTAGAGAAAAGAGGAGGATTAAAAGTATATTCTTTCGCAGCGAAGCTTGGGTAAACATCTATTTTCTCCTTTACAGTTAATTGAAATATCAATTTTCTAATTAATTTAGTAAATTAAATTTTTGAAGGTTAAATATTCTACTAGTCGCCTTTACTGCTGATAAGGCATAACGAATGTACTGCGACCTAGGTCACAGTCGACGATATTATTAATCCTACGAATATCAATTGAGTAATGAAGGTTGCGACCTTGGTCGCAGTTGTAGGCGACAGTCTTAATCAATAACAACACTGCGACCTTGGTCGCAGTGTATGTTAATATAACAGACGGGGTTGCTAAGAAATCCTTAAAAATTAAACATGGATACCGATGATGGCGATCAAGGTCGCAGCATAAAGTATATTAACCAAAAAACAATGCGACCAAGATCGCAGTCTGTTGTCCTGTCAGAATAACATTTAGTTTTCATATTATTTTTATACTTTGAATTCATTTTGAATTTAATTTTGTTGTTCATAGCACGGTGTTGTATCTAAAAGTAGAGATCTTGAAGATTATTTCATCAAGCAGTTGTTGAAAAACTGGACAATTAATGTGCAATACATGTTCTTCCCGATCAATCACAAACACAGTGCCAAGGAATCCGGATTTTACTGGACCTTATTGGTATATGATTGCCATACATAAGAGTGGATTTTTTACAACTCTTTGGTCCCAGCTGAAAAATCAAGTAGTACATTAAACCTTTATCAAACAGATGCAAGAACAATGGTGAGTTATTTTTTAATATTGTGATTACTGAATGCTTGCATTTAATTTGATTAATATTGATATATTTTTTCTATTGACATTGCAGAAAGAAAGGTTATTACAGATTTTAAAATTGATTTCAATAAATTAATGAAAAAACATATATAAAATACGCAAGATGCCCCAAACAAGCAAACAGGTATTTTTTGTGATATTTACCTAACATATTTTCTGCTTTTTTTGAGTACAAAAATCTAATTTCATTTAGTGATTTCCCTGTACAATTTTCAGTGTTGATTGCGCTGTATATGTATGCAAGTACATGAAAGTATAGCATTTGGTAGTCCATCAGCTATTGATACTGTGACGGCTGCCGATGTACAGAGACTAAGAAGAGAGCTTGCATACATGATACTCGCAGATAGAAAGAAAAGTTGGAATGAAGAAACTGTAACGCCCCGATCCCGGCGATACGGGGACGTCACTGCAACGTATATACGTAGGTCAGAACTACCCTCCCGTATATACGCTAAGCATCAGTACAGACAAGAATCAGAGTACGGAAGCAGTGGTGCATTATACATTCCAACACATATATATATATACAATCACAGAGTTATCACCAGATGTGATCCAATATTACAATAATATATATCACAGATGCGCAAATGCGAGAATACAAAAGATATACATATATGAACAGTATAAAAGGGTGTCCACATACATGTATACAAGGAATGTACAAGTATGAATAGAAAAAGGGCACTCACGAGTTTAAAAGGAAAACTCGAGTGACTCACAGGGGGCCTGGAAGGATGTGGCTCTGGACGGTCGGCTGGAGATCCACGCTACCGCTGCGCCACTCTGAGCAGCGAAGGGGTAAATCCACTCGCTCCAAGCTCCAAGACCTGGACGTGAGAATCCAGGGGAGTCAAATGATACTCCCCAGGCGAGTGTAGAAGCAAAACCAAGTGGTGAAGCAGGGTGAGCACAATAATGCATATATCAAGAAGGAATACTCAGGAGGCAGATAGGATAGAGCAGGTAAGAATAGATATGGCATGATAATCATAAAACAGGAAATCCGAATAAAACCAATCCGAACTACCATAATACTCATAAAACATGAAATCCGATATAAAGTCCGGGAAAAGCAAATACGGTAAGGCACAGCACAAATTCATAGCTATTTAAGATGTAGGCTTTGGTATGCGTCCCATTCCACATACCTCTACTTACAACTTAAAGAGCCGGTTATTATGACACTTTATTATTACTCGTCTTACCCATATATCTAGGTATGTGGCTCGGTGTACGGCCAACTCACATACATCCATATATAAGCAAGTCGAGGTTGTTGTTGGAAACAGCGGTTGTATCAACGAACTATGTTTACAGTGGGTCCCGTGCATGCCGGGACCACGGTCCAGGATTGTTCCGTTGCATGGAAACGGAAGCCAGCCGCAAGGCCAAACAGGAGGGACTTATGTATGCCCTTATCAATCAGGAATAAGGGAGCCAGCTCTCCCTCGGTCCCCTGGAGTACCACAGGTCAGACCGGATATATAGTGCACAACCTAATGCCACTGTAAACACGAACACATATCGATATCCGCATGTTTCCCCCGACCCAATACAAGTTGGTCCATTTTAAGATTCAATAGTTAATTATCACTTTACGGGAAAGACAGGAAATGAACATGATCAGGAATCAGGAGTACACAAATACATATAGTCAAGTCACTGCATGTAAAGCAGGAAAACAAGTCACTGATCATGATACAGGATAATAAAGTAAAGTTCCCGTAAAGGTGATAATCACAAGTCAAGTATATCATGCTGGGTATAAAGTGATAGCATGATAGGGTGATGATATATAACAAGTAACCAATCATAACAAGAGATGGATAATAATCAGGTAGCAAGTTACGTCAAGAGATTGATAATAGTCTGGGTAAGTCAGGTCATACCAATAGGGTCTTACCAAATAGTAGCAAGTCAGGTGGTCAGGTGGTATACACTAGATGGTCAGGTGATATACATGTGTTAAAAGGAAGCATGCAACTAACTAGTCTGAAGTAATGGTATAGCGAGTGGTAACATAAAAGCAATGACCCAAAGTCCAACAAGTCCAACGACCACGAAGGGTCGGCCACGCATAGCATAAAGCAATAAAAGATATAAAGCATGAAATACAATACATGAAGACTAGAGCGAGAATACTATCATAATCAATGGAATGAGAAGCAAGAGGGTAGCGAGTGAGAACACTCGCCTGAGTCACCAATATACCGAAATATCCGTAATCCACTGAAGTTCGGGATGCGCCATAACCTGTGATATAAATATGTAGAGTGAAGAGGAGAGAGAAAGAGTTAGAGAGAGAAAGAGAGGTTTAGAGAGAGAAAGTCTAGAGAGAGAAAATGGATTTTTAGAGAGAGTCTATTTAGAGAGAGAAAGTGAGATTTCTAGAGAGAGAATCTAGAGGGAGATTTCTAGAGAGAGAAAATCTAGAGTGAGAAAGAGTGATTTTTAGAAAGGGATAACCTAGAGAGAGAAAGAGTGATTTTTAGAGGAGAAACCCTAGAGAGAGAAAGTGGAGGTTTTAGAGAGGGTCTAGGGAGGAGTTAGAGAGAGAAACTGAGGAGAGAGAGGGAGAGGAATTGTAGAGAGAGGAGAGAGAGGAAGAGAGAGGAAGAGAGAGAGAGAAGGAAAGAGAGAGAAAGAGGAGAGAGAGAGAGCTGGAGAGAGAGAGCTAGAGTGAGAAAAGAGAGGAGAGAGAGAGAGAGAGGAGAGAGAAACAGTGAGAGAGAGAGAGAGAACAAGAGAGAGAGAAAGAGAGAGCAGGATAGAGAGAGAAAGAGAGAGAGAGAGAGAGAGAGCTAGAGTGAGAAAGAGAGGAGAGAGAAAGAGAGAGGAGAGAGAAACAGTGAGAGAGAGAGAGATAGGGGCTGCTCACGCAGCCCCCCTCCAGCGCAAGGAGGGCCCACTGGCCGTGGGCCCTGGGGACCTGGCCGGCCCTCTGCCGGCCAGGGGCCTTGCCGGCGGCGGTCCTGGCCGCCGGCGGCCCAACAAGAGAGAGAGAGAGGGGGAGAGAGACAGGGGGCGGGGAGCCCCAGACCCCCCCCCTTCACATGCACAGGGGGTGGAAGCCCCTGGCCGGGCGAGGCAGCCAGCCGGCGGAGCGCCGGCGGGGCGCAGGAACTGGGGTGGCCGGGGGCCACCCCAGGGGAGAGACAGGGAGGGGGCAGCAGCCCCCTCCCCCAACAGGCCACGGCCAGGGCCACAGGCCCTGGCCGGGCTCTGGCCCGGGCTCTGGCCGCGGCAGTGCGGCCAGAGGGGAAACGCCGAGGGCCTCCGGCCCATCGGCGGCCGGCGCAGGCCAGGGGTGGCCGGCGGCCACCCCAACAGTGAGGGAGAGAGAGGGAGGAAAGAGAGGGGGAGAGAGGGAGATCTGAGAGAGAGAAAAGGGAGAGGGGGAAACTGGCCCCTTCTCCGGCCAGTGGCCGCCGGCGGCGGTCCTGGCCGCGGCGAGGCCAACAGAGAGAGAGGGAGAGGGTCGGCGGCGGTCGCTGGGCGCCAGCAAGAGAGGAAGGAGAGAAGAGGGAAAAAGGAAAAAGGAAAAAGAAAAGAAAAGGAAAAAGAATAAATAAATAAAAAAGATGGGAGATGGTGAGGTGGAGATATTTGTTGATGAGGTGGAGAAAATGGAAGTGTGTGGAAGTTGGTGGAAAAAGGAAGGAAAAGAAAGGAAAAGAAGAAAGAAAGATTAAAAAAATAATATATAATAATAAGGTTGAAAATCGACTGTCTCCGAAAAATCCCCAAAAATACCCAGAGGTGGAAAACGTCATCCTGATGAATAATATGAAATCGGTTTTCAGAAATAAAATCTCATTTTCAAATTAAAAATCTGGAAGTCAACCGCCGATACCGGTCTACACCGGGTCGGCCGGATTTTGATAAATTCCAAAAAATCCCAGAAAATGCATTAAAGAATAAAATATAATTTTAAGACATAAAGTGAAAGCGGAATTCAGAAATTCAATTCCGATTGTAAACTAAAAATCCTGGAATCAGTTAACTACCGACTCCGAAGGAATTTTCATAAAATCATAAAATCCTCAGAAAAAGTATTTAAATAAGAAATGTGATTCTAAGAATTAAAGTCTAAAGAACCATCTAGAAATTCCTAGCTGTTTGTGAAATAAAAATACTGGAATCGGTTATCTACCGACTCCGGTGGAATATCCATAAATTCGTAAAATCTTCAGAAAAAGTATGTAGGTAGAAAATATGATTTTAAGAGATAATATCTAAAGGACCATCATGAAATTCCTAACTGTTTGAGAATTAAAAATCCAGGAATCGGTCAGCGGCACTGGCCGACACCGGTTTTGAAGAAATTCATTTTAATTCCAGAAAAATCTAGAAAATCATAGAAAATATATAATAATGGAAAATAATATTTAAAACTAAAATCGGTCAAATCTAATCACCAGAAAGACCAAATCGAATAATATACTATAATCGAGTTCCTGGTTCGGACTGGGACTGACTCCGAGTCCACGAATCCAAATCCAAGACAAAACAATCATATAAGGAATTCATAAAGCAAAACAAATACAGGAAAACAAATCGAAAAAATACGATCGGAAAATCTGAATACGCAACTAAGTACGTATTCCGGGAACGGGGTATTACAATCCACCCACCTTACAAAAAATTGCGTCCTCGCAATTTCGTTAAGGGGCAAATTGAATACAAAGGGGACAAGGGTGGAATTTATACCAATTAAGATATGAAGCACTATAGGTAGGGCTCTCAAGTCAACTGAATAATAATCATACTCTGCATTTCCGGTGATGATGTCGTGGCTGTGTAATAAATCTTTAGAATAATGCTGAATAATACTGATGATGTCGTGGCTGTGAAATAAATGAATACTGATGATGTCGTGGCTGTGTAATAAAGAAAACCCCGAAAATCCTGAGCATAATAAAGAAGACCGATAATTAAGAATCCGACTGCTGTCCTCTGAAAGATAGCCAGATCAAGATCGATCTGGAGAATACCAAGCTTCATAGAATTGGCCGAAGAGATCACATAATAGCTTCATTCTGAACCAGCCACTACCTTTCTAGTCTAGTCATATCTTAAGATAGTATAAGGCTTCATAAAACCAAAACATAAAACCAAAACAGGGAAAGGATAGGAGGAATTTGAAATCAAAGGAAGGATAGTCAAGGAGGGATTTGAAATCAAGGAAAGATAGTCAAGAAATAGATAACTCTGCACTTGCAGTTGGAATGTATAACCAAGATTCATGTATTCCAGTTGCAAATCTCTTTACCATTGATTTGCCTTCTGGACGTACTGAGGAGGTTAGAGCCTAAGCTGACCTAGGCTCTGATACCGACCTGTAACGCCCCGATCCCGGCGATACGGGACGTCACTGCAACGTATATACGTAGGTCAGAACTACCCTCCCGTATATACGCTAAGCATCAGTACAGACAAGAATCAGAGTACGGAAGCAGTGGTGCATTATACATTCCAACACATATATATATACAATCACAGAGTTATCACCAGATGTGATCCAATATTACAATAATATTATATCACAGATGCGCAAATGCGAGAATACAAAAATATACATATATGAACAGTATAAAAGGGTGTCCACATACATGTATACAAGGAATGTACAAGTATGAATAGAAAAAGGGCACTCACGAGTTAAAAAGGAAAACTCGAGAGACTCACAGGGGCCTGGAAGGATGTGGCTCTGGACGGTCGGCTGGAGATCCACGCTACCGCTGCGCCACTCTGAGCAGCGAAGGGGTAAATCTACTCGCTCCAAGCTCCAAGACCTGGACGTGAGAATCCAGGGGAGTCAAATGATACTCCCCAGGCGAGTGTAGAAGCAAAACCAAGTGGTGAAGCAGGGTGAGCACAATAATGCATATATCAAGAAGGAATACTCAGGAGGCAGATAGGATAGAGCAGGTAAGAATAGATATGGCATGATAATCATAAAACAGGAAATCCGAATAAAACCAATCCGAACTACCATAATACTCATAAAACATGAAATCCGATATAAAGTCCGGGAAAAGCAAATACGGTAAGGCACAGCACAAATTCATAGCTATTTAAGATGTAGGCTTTGGTATGCGTCCCATTCCACATACCTCTACTTACAACTTAAAGAGCCGGTTATTATGACACTTTATTATTACTCGTCTTACCCATATATCTAGGTATGTGGCTCGGTGTACGGCCAACTCACATACATCCATATATAAGCAAGTCGAGGTTGTTGTTGGAAACAGCGGTTGTATCAACGAACTATGTTTACAGTGGGTCCCGTGCATGCCCGGGACCACGGTCCAGGATTGTTCCGTTGCATGAAAACGGAAGCCAGCCGCAAGGCCAAACAGGAGGGACTTATGTATGCCCTTATCAATCAGGAATAAGGGAGCCAGCTCTCCCCTCGGTCCCCTGGAGTACCACAGGTCAGACCGGATATATAGTGCACAACCTAATGCCACTGTAAACACGAACACATATCGATATCCACATGTTTCCCCCGACCCAATACAAGTTGGTCCATTTTAAGATTCAATAGTTTAATTATCACTTTACGGGAAAGACAGGAAATGAACATGATCAGGAATCAGGAGTACACAAATACATATAGTCAAGTCACTGCATGTAAAGCAGGAAAACAAGTCACTGATCATGATACAGGATAATAAAGTAAAGTTCCCGTAAAGGTGATAATCACAAGTCAAGTATATCATGCTGGGTATAAAGTGATAGCATGATAGGGTGATGATATATAACAAGTAACCAATCATAACAAGAGATGGATAATAATCAGGTAGCAAGTTACGTCAAGAGATTGATAATAGTCTGGGTAAGTCAGGTCATACCAATAGGGTCTTACCAAATAGTAGCAAGTCAGGTGGTCAGGTGGTATACACTAGATGGTCAGGTGATATACATGTGTTAAAAGGAAGCATGCAACTAACTAGTCTGAAGTAATGGTATAGCGAGTGGTAACATAAAGCAATGACCCAAAGTCCAACAAGTCCAACGACCACGAAGGGTCGGCCACGCATAGCATAAAGCAATAAAAGATATAAAGCATGAAATACAATACATGAAGACTAGAGCGAGAATACTATCATAATCAATGGAATGAGAAGCAAGAGGGTAGCGAGTGAGAACACTCGCCTGAGTCACCAATATACCGAAATATCCGTAATCCACTGAAGTTCGGGATGCGCCATAACCTGTGATATAAATATGTAGAGTGAAGAGGAGAGAGAAAGAGTTAGAGAGAGAAAGAGAGGTTTAGAGAGAGAAAGTCTAGAGAGAGAAAATGGGATTTTTAGAGAGAGTCTATTTAGAGAGAAAAGTGAGATTTCTAGAGAGAGAATCTAGAGGGAGATTTCTAGAGAGAGAATCTAGAGGGAGATTTCTAGAGAGAGAAAATCTAGAGTGAGAAAGAGTGATTTTTAGAAAGGGATAACCTAGAGAGAAAGAGTGATTTTTAGAGGGAGAAACCCTAGAGAGAGAAAGTGGAGGTTTTAGAGAGGGTAGGGAGGGAGGAGTTAGAGAGAGAAACTGAGGAGAGAGAGGGAGAGGAATTGTAGAGAGAGGAGAGAGAGGAAGAGAGAGGAAGAGAGAGAAGAAGGAAAGAGAGAGAAAGAGGAGAGAGAAAGAGAGAGCTGGAGAGAGAGAGAGCTAGAGTGAGAAAGAGAGGAGAGAGAAAAGAGAGAGGAGAGAGAAACAGTGAGAGAGAGAGAGAACAAGAGAGAGAGAAAGAGAGAGCAGGATAGAGAGAGAAAGAGAAAGAGAGAGAGAGGAGAGAGAGAGAGAGCTAGAGTGAGAAAGAGAGGAGAGAAAAGAGAGAGGAGAGAGAAACAGTGAGAGAGAGAGATAGGGGCTGCTCACGCAGCCCCCCTCCAGCGCAAGGAGGCCCACTGGCCGTGGGCCCTGGGGACCTGGCCGGCCCTCTGCCGGCCAGGGGCCTTGCCGGCGGCGGTCCTGGCCGCCGGCGGCCAACAGAGAGAGAAGAGAGGGAGAGAGAGTGGGGGGCAGTAGCCCCCCTTCACATGCACAGGGGGCTGGAAGCCCCTGGCCGGGCGAGGCAGCCACCGCGGCGGAGCGCCGACGGGGCGCAGGAACTGGGTGGCCGGGGGCACCCCAGGGAGAGACAGGGAGGGGGCAGCAGCCCCCTCCCCAACAGGCCACGGCCAGGGCCACAGGCCCTGGCCGGGCTCTGGCCGGGCTCTGGCCGCGGCAGTGCGGCCAGAGGGGAAACGCCGAGGGCCCTCCGGCCCATCGGCGGCCGGCGCAGGCCAGGGGTGGCCGGCGGCCACCCCAACAGTGAGGGAGAGAGAGGGAGGAAAGAGAGGGGGAGAGAGGGAGATCTGAGAGAGAGAAAAGGGAGAGGGGGAAACTGGCCCCCTTCTCCGGCCAGTGGCCGCCGGCGGCGGTCCTGGCCGCCGCGAGGCCAACAGAGAGAGAGGGAGAGGGTCGGCGGCGGTCGCTGGGCGCCAGCAAGAGAGGAAGGAGAGAAGAGGGAAAAAGGAAAAAGGAAAAAGAAAAGAAAAAAAAAAA
This sequence comes from Agave tequilana, assembly GCA_038442645.1. Classification (NCBI taxonomy): domain Eukaryota; kingdom Viridiplantae; phylum Streptophyta; class Magnoliopsida; order Asparagales; family Asparagaceae; genus Agave; species Agave tequilana. The sequence goes on along the minus strand of JAVJIF010016183.1, from coordinate 2,607 downwards.
AGAATAAATAAATAAAAAGATGGGAGATGGTGAGGTGGAGATATTTGTTGATGAGGTGGAGAAAATGGAAGTGTGTGGAAGTTGGTGGAAAAAGGAAGGAAAAGAAAGGAAAAGAAAGAAAGAAAGATTAAAAAAATAATAAATAATAATAAGGTTGAAAAATCGACTGTCTCCGAAAAATCCCCAAAAAATACCCGGAGGTGGAAAACGTCATCCTGATGAATAATATGAAATCGGTTTTCAGAAATAAAATCTCATTTTCAAATTAAAAATCTGGAAGTCAACCGCCGATACCGGTCTACACCGGGTCGGCGGATTTGATAAGTTCCAAAAAATCCCAGAAAATGCATTAAAGAATAAAATATGATTTTAAGACATAAAGTGAAAGCGGAATTCAGAAATTCAATTCCGATTGTAAACTAAAAATCCTGGAATCAGTTAACTACCGACTCCGAAGGAATTTTCATAAAATCATAAAATCCTCAGAAAAAGTATTTAAATAAGAAATGTGATTCTAAGAATTAAAGTCTAAAGAACCATCTAGAAATTCCTAGCTGTTTGTGAAATAAAAATACTGGAATCGGTTATCTACCGACTCCGGTGGAATATCCATAAATTCGTAAAATCTTCAGAAAAAGTATGTAGGTAGAAAATATGATTTTAAGAGATAATGTCTAAAGGACCATCATGAAATTCCTAACTGTTTGAGAATTAAAAATCCAGGAATCGGTCAGCGGCACTGGCCGACACCGGTTTTGAAGAAATTCATTTTAATTCAGAAAAAATCTAGAAAATCATAGAAAATATATAATAATGGAAAATAATATTTAAAACTAAAATCGGTCAAATCTAATCACCGGAAAGACCAAATCGAATAATATACTATAATCGAGTTCCTGGTTCGGACTGGGACTGACTCCGAGTCCACGAATCCAAATCCAAGACAAAACAATCATATAAGGAATTCATAAAGCAAAACAAATACAGGAAACAAATCGAAAAAATACGATCGGAAAATCTGAATACGCAACTAAGTTCGTATTCCGGGAACGGGGTATTACAGAAACAGAAATTATAAGAAGGATGGTATTTAAAGACTGACAATTGACATAATTTTTTAATTATAATATTGTTAATTCATTGATATACCTCATTTTTTGATAAATGTAACAATAGATGTAAAAGTGGTCTGTTGATTTTATTAATTTAATTTATAAACATTTTTATACATTTGTTATACAATCCACTGAGATTTCTTTATTTCCTTTATACTGCTGTTACACAGTGCATTTTACTAATTCGCATTGATATTAGAAACAAACATGAGTTTAGAATTTGTACTGCGACCAAAGTCGCAATCATGACCTGTGGAGTTGCATCGTTTGCTTATATTGCGATAATGTAATCGAGACAGCGATCGCGGTCGCAGTTATTGAATCATATATCAGATCGTACTGCGACCGTGTCGCATTATCATAATCGGGACACCAAAGTTTTTATACATATAGCCCTTTATATATTTTTTAATTTATTAACTTCATTAATTTAATGAAACGTAAACATAATCCTCCCTGTCTTTTCTACCATAAGAAATTAAAAAAATAATAATCTTCACGTGTTCAAAGTACAAAGTAACTTCATGTAATAATATATTAACTTTTTAACTGTTTTTGAAAACTGAACAGTCACCTGGAAAGTATACAATTTATGGAAAAAGGCAGAAAATTAATTTGAGACATGTTCACGTCGTTTGAGGGCATAAACCTTTGGAATTCTGGGATTAAGAATATATAAAGGGTCATCATTAGAGGATTACAAACATACTAAATAGGTTTTGCTGAAATTCGTCTCTTTCAATATTCAGAAACAGATTCAAAAATGTCTTCTCCACCATCTTCACCGGAAAGAAGCCAATCATCTAATGATGATTGGATGTATAGTTCCGAATTGATCCCTCACTACGGGTCAGAAGATGAGCTTGATACAGACGACCTGTTCTGGGAGTTCATTAATGAACCAAAATACTGCTATGAAGAGGAAGAAAGCGAAGAGAAGATTATTGGTAAAGAGGAGGAAGAGGAGAAAAGCGATACGGAAGATGAACACAGTCATAATATAGAGGACGAATCTGATTATGATGGTGATGACGAGGATGAATAGATTAGCACTTTTAAATTTGTATTTAGATTTTTATAAAATATAAGCCTGTTTTGTAATGTTAATTGTGTGAATTATAATTTTTATTACTTAATCTTGGTTGAATTGCTGTACCTTTTTTACTAATTTTATTCATATAGTAGACACAACATGGAACTACGGTGCTAAGTTCTAAGCCAGAAATTGTCGAAATTGTCAAAGTTCTAAGTTCATTGACAAATATGAACTGCGACCATGGTCGCAGTGTTACTTTATGTTCAGTGGACTAAGCACAACATACGGCAAAATTGTTGAAATGGATTGTTAAAATTAAATAAAAAGGGATACACTGCGACTATTGTAGCAGTCAAAAAAATAATGTCAGCCAACTGCGACTCTGGTCGCAGTTATGAAACTGGTGTAGACATCGAGAAAGTCGATATTCAAATGGGCAAATATGAATGCGATCAT